>WAAE01013569.1:1435-13314 GCA_013400495.1 Nicator chloris
AGAAGGGAAGGGAAGGGAAGGGAAGGGGAGGGAAGGGGAGGGAAGGGAAGGGAAGGGAAGGGAAGGGAAGGGAAGCTTCAGGTGGAAGGAATCTATGACCATCTCATACAACTGCCTGACCACTTCAGAGATGATAAAATTTAAAACATATTATTAAGGTCATTATCCAAATATCTTTTAAAGTCTGACAGGTTGGAGCATAAATCACATAGGAAGTGTGCTGATTTTTGACTACTCTCTCTGTTAAAAAATGTTTCCTCCTATCTAGTCTGATCCTTTCCTGGTGCAGTTTTGGAATATTTCAGATGGCCTATCACTGGTTCCTGGATAGAAGAGCTCAGCACCTCCCTCTCCATTTCCTCTTCTCAGAAAGCTGTGGAGGGGAATGTAACTGCATCTCAGCTTCCTTTTCTCCAAATTAGACAAGCTCAAAGTCCTCAGCTGCTCTTCACATTGGACATTCCTTCCAGCCCTTTCACCACTTTTGTTGCTCTCCTCTGGATGCACTTAAATACCTTCCATCCTTGTTAAATTGTGAGGCCCAGAACTGCAGGCAGGACTGCAGGTGAGACTGCACAAACACCAAATACAGCAGGACAGAGGCGGCACAAACACCAAGTACAGCAGGACAATCCCCTCGTTTGACTGGCTGCTTACACTGTGTTTGCTGCACCCCGTGATGTATTTTGCCCTGCTGGCTGCCAGGGCATACTGCTGCCTCCTATTGATCTTGTCATCACCCAGCACCCCTAGATCCCTTTCTGTAGGGCTGCGTTCCAGTCACTCCTCTCCCAGTCTGCATTCACATCTGGCCTTACTCTAGCCCGGGTTTTGTCCCCCTGGTTTACATTGTTTTTCCAGCTAGACTGTCATGTCTGTTATGTAGGGCAATGCAATTTTCAACACACTAAACAATTGCACAACTGGATCCTGTGCCACTAAGCAAAAAGTGAAGTCCTTAATTCACTGACGATGAACAAAAATGAAGCTGTTGTTGAAAGCATTTGGAAATGTCTAGTGACTTTATATAACGTACCTGTATCATGGCTCACAGTAGGATTGCAAAACAGTTACAATATGGACTTAAATAATACTACTTTTCCATAATTGGCATACACAAACAGAACAAATAAAAACAATTAAAATACCCCATCTCCTTTCCTTTTCGTTCTGAATTTAAACAAAAGACCTGATGATCCCTTATGATTGCATTTCTTGGATTTATTTCTCAATAATGACACTTTTTGGGAGCAATTCTATAGGGGATGTGATTGATCACCCATCAGCGCTGCTGATGTGCTGTTTAACCAAGGTGGTGAACCATAAACTGTCATCAGAGAGCGGATCAGACTAACAGCCTGTATCATGCAGCTCACTCTCCTGTGCACCTAACAATGATGATCATCCTCTTAGTCCATTAGACAGCACAAGGACCTGTTAAACAAACTCCTGGACTGGCATACTTGGCATGACCCAAAAAAAGAAACCAAATCCTGCTAGATGGGCTAAGTGGTGACATAAATTGAATCCATAGGTTATGGAGCAAGAAGTCTAATGATTCATGGGTTAATAGGACTTTGGTACAGACAGGATTTTTAAAGCTGAAATTGAAACTTTGATAGTAGTAGATATTCTCTAAAGAAGAGTGGGCATAACTCTTTTGAGCAGTGAAGAACACTTGCTCCAAAATACTGTCAATTTACATTTTTTTTCAAAGAAATATGAAGTACTTCTCCCCCCAGAAATTTAAAGGAATAAACAATGTTTGTGTTTTTAATTTTTGTTAAATTTCACGTACCAGGTGTTCCAATGTTGCAAACCATATAAACATGATTTTAAAAGTTATGATTACTAGATAAAGTTTATGATCCAGGGCCTCAGACCTATGAATTTTTAAGGACTAAACCTCAAGGGATGTGCCCAGATCGATGAAGATGTACATAACCTGGTGATTGACATTTATGGTCTTTTTTTAACTTGTATGCATAATTCCTACTACCAACTTCAGTGGAAATAGTCATTCCTCCTTTCATGCTTTAGTTTTCTCCTCTCATGCAATTAGTTTTTGGAAGATCAAAGCCTAAATTCGTCCTGGTTCTTCTTCCTTGAGTTGTTGAAGTCTGGTGTTTTGTGGGTTGTTTGTGTTTGTTTGTTTGTTCTTCTTTTTTTTTCTTTCTGGGTGAATTGTTCAAAAGATCTAACTAGGAATATTCGAGGAATAGTCATGAGGCATTTGCCCCACATTAATACTGCTGAGTGAGTTGCAGGTACTAACAGATATTGTGAAGTCCTTTCAGACTTGCAGAAATGCCTGCCCCAATTAATATGGTAGCTGTACCCTTGAGGAACCCCCCATTTGACCTAAAATTTCTTTCAGGGCTCTGAGGGTGGCTCCTTTTTGCCCCCCAGCTCCATGATCCTGAGAAATCATCTAGAAGCATAGTTGGAAGTCTAAATATAATCAAAATTTCTCTGTTTCGCTCCAGGCTTTTTTTTGCACAGGATTCCTCTGACCAAATTTTTGATATCTGCAGCATGTGACATAGACAACTAAATTAGTGGGGAAAAAACAGACTCTTCAAGGGCAAGACTCTTCTTTTCTGTGTTAAGAAGATATGAAGGGATCTGCTCGCCAGTAGAGAGCATCTGTCTTGTAGAGTGGCTATACCTGTTCATGCCCAAATTCAGTTAGACAAATCCAATGCCTTCTGTCCAAACCTAGGTTTCTTCAGGTGTGAAACTAAGTCAGTACAGTTAAAACAGAAAGTCTGCCCCTTCCTCTGAGCAATCCATTGTCTATTGATCCCTTTTGAAAATTTCTGTACAAATGCTTCTTTATTTTCTCCTATCCATCTCTCAAACCTGGAAGGAAATTGCTATAAAATCTGCTTTACCTGTAAAGTCTATTTATAGTTCTCTGACAAATTTCTGCTGGACATTTTTCTTTTCTGTGATTTCTGTCAAAAGCTTGGAATTATGTAGTCCAGAGGATGACTGAGACGCTTAGGAAAAGTTGGCTTGTGTTTCCAAGTGTTTCTCCTTCTGTATCCATGCTGTGGTTTTGTTTATACTGCAAGTACACAGAGGCAGTAAAAGCACTTCCAGTGGACAGTCCTCAGCACACTGGAACATGTAGTGCCTGTGAAAGTGGTTAAGCTGGCAGCAACAACAAAATTGAAATTATAACAATAATAACACTAATAGCATGTAAAAGTACGAGTAAACAAGAAAATATTTAAATAAGAAAAAATAGTCTCAGAGAGACTGTTTTCTGTGTACATCACCTGCTTGGAATTCACACAGCTACAACAGAATTAAGAAGCTTCAAATAGAAAGTTAAATCATTGTACTAAAACTAGGTAATATCCACACTACGTTAGGAGGTTAGGAGAACTGGGTACTGATTCTAGAAATCACCAGAATAATCATTGGAGCCCTGAGGCTCTGATGCCTACCAGCCCTGGCTGTCCTTGCCCAGCCACTCCAGTGCTCCCCACCTGCTGCTCATGTCCTGGGTCCCTTCTTCAGCCCTCCAGGGCTGTCTGCCCCAGCAATGCCACAGCAGGCTGGTCTCCAGCTCCCCACATCCCTGCCCTCCCTGGCCATGGGACCCTCCGAGTTGGCCCTGCACGGGACCCACATGCCAGCTCAGCCTTGGCCCATTCCCATGCCATGGAGGTGTCTGATGCCTGTGGCTGGGGCTGTTCTGGTGCCCCCTGGCTGCCTCGTTCCTGGCCCTAATGGACCCCATGGGGAAACACAGCTGCCAACACTAACAGCACCTGGGTGATCTTGGATGTAGTGCTAAGCATAATATCCTTTAATTCAAGTCTATGCAAATGCCTATCAAGGTATTTGATCATTCTTATCCATGAGGAATAGTAAGATTTTTTTTTTTTTTACTACTAGAGAAGGTCAAAATTTCAGAGGATGTCATTAGGAGAGTCAGGAAATAAAACATTTCTACCAACTCTTACTCCTTTGTTGAAGACAACACAACTGTAATTACTAATTTCTTAGGTAATAAAATATTTAAATTGTTGTTTGTTATTATACAGTTGATTTTTTGGTTGTTGTAACTAAGCCTAAAGCTAATGTAAAAGCAAACAAAATGTTCATGCCTCTCTTTGCAAGTCTGAATGGTAATGCCTTACATGTGTTTCCTCGTGGCTGGGTCTTTTATATGTAGTGGAGTCCACAGTTTTTGTAAAAACACTTGGCTGAACAGAGATTCCTAATGTTGTTCTGGACGTCCAAAGGTTTCTGAGATCTCAGCAAAAGGCTGGCTTATACAACAGGAAAACCACAGGAGACCTCTGTACTTCTGCAGTGGCAGCTGGAGGTAAAGAAAATACCGGGTATAAAGGAAAATACCAAGGGTATTTTACCTCACACTAGAGTCCTATTTTTAAGCAGGTTAATTAAATTTTAACTTGTTTTTTAAAGGTTTAATTAATGATTCCTCTTGTTACTTGAAATAAAAATAGAGAATTTTACTTATTTGGACTATTTGTTGTTTTTATTTGAATACTGTCTTGAATATAGTATATTTTGTCTTTCTTTTCTTTCCTAGAAAATACATACAGTGTATGCTAACTATGACCAACCACCTTAATTGGCCAGCTGTTACTGATGGAAGACATTGCTCCCTTCAATCAACAGTTTAAAATGGAAGTATTTGAACTTTCTCTGTTTACTACAGAAGGAGTAAAAGAATTATGGAATCATAAAATCATAGAATGATTTTTGGGTTGAAAGGGATCTTAGTTCCCTCTGCCATAAACAGGAGCAAGAGGAGGTTGCTCAAAGTCTCATACAACCTGACCTTGAACATTTCCATGAATGGGGCATGTTTCAATTCCAGTGTGTCTCCACCATCACGGTAAAGAATTTCTTCTTACTGTCTAATCTAACCCTACCCTCTTTCAGTTTAAAGCCATTTCCCCTTGTCCCATCACTACATGTCCTTGTACAAAGCCCCTCTCCAGCTTTCTTGTAAGCCAGCTTTAGGTATTGAAAGTCTGCTAGAAGGAGCCTTCTCGTCTCCAGGCTGAACAACACCAACTCTCGCAGCCTTTCCTTGTAAGATTGGTTCTCCATCCCCCTGACATTCTTCATTCTTCTAGCTCTCATCTGGAGTTGCTTCAACATATCCACGCCTTCTCACATTAGGTTGGAGCCCCCAGAGATGGATGTTGCACTCATGCTGGGGTCTCAGGAGAGCAAGGTAGAGATTCTCAGCCTGCTGGCCATACTTCTTTTGATGCAGCTCAGGACAGTCAGCATTCTGGGCTGTGAGCTCCCATTGATGGCTCTTATCGAGCTTCTCATCAATGGATGTCCCTAAGAAGGTCCCCATGCCCTTCTCCTCAGGGCTCTTGTCAATCTAGTCTCTGTCCAGGCTGCATCTGTGCTTGGGATTGCTCTGGCTCAGGAGCAGGATCATGCATTTGGCCATATTGAACTTCAGACATGAAGTTCACACAGGCCTACTTCTCAAGCCTGGTAAGGTCCCTCTGATAGCATCTCTGCCCTCCAGAGTGTTGACATCACCACACAGTTTGGTGTCATCAGCCAACTTGCTAAGGGTGCACCTGATCCTACTGCCTATGCTGCTGACAAAGATATTAAATAGTGCTGGTCCTGCCACTGGAGCATCACTCATCACTGGTCTCCACTTGGACATTGAGCTGTTGACTACAACGATTTCAGTGTGACCATTCGGCCAATTCCTTACCCACTGAGCCATCCATCTGTCAAACCCAAGTCTCTCTAAGTTAGAGACAAGGATGCTGTGTGGTACAGTGTCAAATGCTTTGCGCAAATCAAGGTAGATGGTGTCAGTTGTTTTTCTCTTATCCTCCAGCATTGTAAATCCTGTTTTAGAGGGCCACCAAATTTGTCAGTTCTTGGCAAGTTCTTTTTTCTATCAACTGCAAACAACATTTCCAAAGGGGTCTGTGCTTAGATTCCCTCAGTGCATAGTTGTCTATTCTGAAATAGTTGTAGAAATCTATGGAAAACAGAGTAATGTCATTTCAGCGGTGTATCATCCTGCATCAGAAACTAAAGCATGCAAACCCAAATTGATTTGTAACAGGTACCTTATTAGAAGCAAACATCAAGAAAACTAGAATCAATGTTGAAACAAAAATTTGTCTTGTAAGCAATCCTGAGTGAAATGTGTTGACACAGCATCACATTCCGTAGCCCCGTTTTTGCATGCTTTTCAAAGCACAGCCATCTCGATCTGGGAGAGATGAATAATTGACTGATCACTGCATAATTCAACGTACTGTTGTAAAAATTCAAGGTCTGGCAAATTTGAAGCTTTTCTTCTTTATTGAGACTGAGGTTAAAGTTTCAATCAACCTTGAAGAAACATTTAAATAGCACAAGGATGCATGATTTATTAAAGTGCATATTATTCTTCCATATATTCCCTCCTTCTTCATTAAGTTTCCTTACACAATGTTTATGTGAAGTTTATGAAGTGTACCTCATAAGTTGACCAAAGATTACCTTAAAAGATAACACTGGAGGTCAAACATTTTTTTTTTCAAATGAAAAGTAAAAGCCAAAACAAAGAGGAAAATGAGTTTGAAGATAAAAACCATATTCACCCATGTCTTTAATAAAATACCTGTGTACTTAAATGCACTCATTTCCCTGTTTCTATTTAGGAAAAAAAATTTCTCTAATAATTTCTCTAGCTCAATAATAGTTACTTTTGCACAGCTCATAATGGTTATATACAATGTTCAGCAATTAATGGCTTTTATGATATATTGAATTTCCTAGTTAAATTACCTGTCATTGTCACAAAAAAAATCTCATGTAGAAGTTGGTCAAGTCAGCTTAACTTTCGAGTCATACTGCAGTTTGAGGAATGTGTTTTCAAATGAAAAGATTAAGTTAAAACACTGATATTCTTGTTGTCCAAAGTTATTATTGTTGCTTCTTAATAATTTTGCCACAAAATCTGACTGAAGTAAAATTCTTATCTATTAATTTTCAACACTTTTCGAGTCATTGCTGATTCCCAAAAAAGTTTGGAGTGCATTTTCATTATTTCATTTACCTGGAGCTCTAAATTTACTTGGTACCGTCTGACACCCAAACAATTTTCTAAGGGCTTGTCCAGAAAAGGAGACGAGTGTACCATAAATGAGGAGGTAAATTTGCAGGAAACTGGGAACTCCATGCTTTCTCCTTTTTTTGGATATACACACCGTGAGTTATGGGTGCATTTGTGGGAGAGAAAGGTTTAATTTGCATGATTAAAAGTGTTATTATGAAAGGTACTGCTGAATACTTTGTGTGCTGTGAATTTATGCAGTTTCCTGTGGAACAAAGCTCTCTGTATGGACAGATCCTATGATCCTATTTCTGAATAGACTTATATGTATATGTGAGCAGCATTGCTTTTGTAATTTGCATGCATTGAGATGACTAATATATGTAAAATTTCTCCTCTGTATTACATATGCAAAATCCAAACTGAATAAATAGGCAGACATTAGTAAGCTCAACATTGGGAAAGGGAGAGTAGTCACTGAAACAGGGATAACTTGATGACATTTTCTGCTCGGGGGTTCATTAAGAATAAATATGAGTAAACTAAGATAACACAGGGCATCTCTGCAACAGGAATCTGACTAAAAGAAAAAATATATTTTGATGGAGGGGAATGAAGATATTTGAAAAAAGGGAAAATAATTCTTCTTCTAAAGTGTAGGTACATCATCAAGGAGGCTTGAGGGTTTATTACAGCCATTTTGTAAATTAACGTTGATTTCTCACAAATTTAGTGGAAATTTGAAGGATACATCACCTTGCAGACAGATGAAAAACACCTGAAAAAGGAAGTACAATTATATAGGAAGGAGCAGAAACAAATAAGAAGATAACATTTTGATTTGTAATCATTTCCATGAAAGGGAAGATCAAGAAAATTAACTCAATTAAAAAAAAAAAAAAAGAAAATAAGCAAATAGGAGTCCTAGAAAACTACTGCAAAAAGGGGTTGTTTCAGAAACAAAATGTAGGTAAGAGTGATAAGACCAAGGTTTTGGTTATTCTGGTTTTATTTCCTAATTAGGAGCTTAGTGAGCTTCTTTCAAATTAAGGTTTTCAAATATAAAGGACTTTAGCATTTTCATTTTTGAGTGCAACATCTATTCTTTCTTTATTTGAAGTTATTTGTGTATTTTGATTACATTGTGCTACTTCTAATTATTTTTTGATAAGGACAGGACCTTTTAAAATTTTCATTGATCCATGCTTAAGATATTAGATTCTATAAAAGCAAGGCAAACCAACAAAGACCATTTTCTGACACTGACTGTCACAGGAGAATAAAACTCATTTGGAAATTCTTCTGAAAGACCATTCCTTGTAACTTTTGTGGTATTGTTTCTAATGCTTTCATTGTAACCTAGATACCATTTGCTTGGTTTCGGCATACAGTGAAGGATATTATATAACACAAATGTTGTATTTAAATTCATATGGATATGTATTTACCTTCACATAATTCTGTAAATACAAATGTGAGCTCTAAATATATTTCAATAATACATATTTATATCAACTCCACAGGCCTTTTTTTTTTTTTCTTTTGAGATGAAATGCCATCAGATCAGGTTTGGTTCCTATCAGGAATATCTGTGACTGCTGATAAATCAGTCTTTGAATATGATTGAGTAAATTGGATGAGAACAAGTGTTTCATGACTTACCAACTGCAGAACTTAACAATACCAACCTTCAAAAGTAACAAAAAGCGTTTGGAAGAATTTTCTTTTCAAGACTGGATTACAAAGGCCAATAAATTTACTCTGGTACAGAAGAATACATCTATTAAATTAATTTGCTCTTGATTTTCATAACCAAGCCGTGTTGGGTATATGTATAATTAGAGTCCATTATAGGATGTGCAAGTTAAAACTTGATATTGCATTGGTGGTTTTCATTTGATCACTGACATGATCCGTTTAAAAAGGATTCCTGTTCAAAGTATGAAACAATCACATTTGTATTGTTTTTCTTTTTATTATATCTATGTGATTCCTTAAATATGGAAGTATGTTTCCATTGTAAACACAGAACAGTACATAACTTAAACTCAATACTTTCATCAATAGCATTTTCAAGCCTTCCTTACAATCTCTGGGGTATGCATATAATTTTCATAGAAATGTAATTGCTGGGGAAAAAAAAGAAAAAACAATTCATACTCCACAGTGTTTATTGAAAAAGTACCTCCATATTTTCTACATTTAAATAGTTTGTGATGACCCTGGTTATTTAACCTTTAATTTCAGCTCCCCTACTACATGAAGAGCATCATATCACTGAAGATTCTGATTACCTCTCAGGCCCTTGGGTGTGCTTTTTGGGGATGTGACCCAAAGCACCTTGCCATTCTCAGGGGATTTGTGGTGAAGTAACACAACTACGGAATAAGATTCCTTGCCTTGGAAATGTGCTGTAGTCAGTTACTGATTTGTCTAGCAGCAAATATAGGGTGACAGCTAAACCATTGGTAATATGCTATTTGAGTGAAAAACAATAATATAGCAATTTAAATGAATGCCTTATATTTGAAGCGATAATTTGGTTTTAAAAATATATTACACTGCCTTACTAAATATTATGTTTTGAGCTTTTCCTCAATGTGACTGAGTATACTTATCATTTAAATAATGTAGGGTTGCACTGGGCTTTGCAAAAGAAACAATAATGATTTTCAGTATTTAATGGATAACAGAAGATAATAATCATTCATACAATCAAGATAGGAGTGTTAGCATAAGCATTTTTACACATCATGCACTTTTAGGGAAAGATGATCTTTTGTTGTGAGCTAAATGTATCTGATCTAAATAATTCTTCATAAAACATGAGTCTTCTGGCTTCTGGGAAAGTTGTTGGACATTTCTGTACTTTACTAAAGTGGGGTAGAGTAGAAAGTTAATGACAACTTTTGGATGTAAATAATTGCTTTGTCAAAGAACTTCAACTTCTGACCACTAGATTAGCCTTCTGCCTACTTCAAATAATGAATTCCCACAGGTGATTGTTGGGTCCATTTGTTGAAAAACAAAACAAGACACACACACACACAGACACCCTCTCCTTCCCCCAAATACACACCTCTGTTTTAAAGAGCACCCGTGATGGGAACCTGTTTGAAACTGTTCTAGTGCTTCACTTTTTAAAACATTTACTTTCAAAATCCACACGGTGCAAGCAGCTCCAACTTCTCCTGCTGGAGAGTTCTTTTTGAGTAAGTTCTCTTCATTTGTTAATATTGTCTTCATGTGAGAATGGTGATCAAGTGATTTGTTAATATTTAGCATATTCTGTACAGATTGTGAAGTGCAAATTTAGCACTCCATGTCCATTTGGGGGAAAAAGATAGGAACTTCAAGCAAGGAGACTAAGGGGTTGCCAAGAGAGTCAAAGTTACTGCACATTTAAACTCAGACAAAAATTTAAAAAAAGGTACTCTTCATTTGTTACTCTGCTGAGTTCAGAATTTCTGAATGAAAGCATGCCCTCTGTAAAAAACATGGCTTTATACTCCTGTGTCGTCTTTGGTTTACTTTTTTTTTTTTTGGTCAGGTAGTAACACTCTCAAAGAATGGATCTAATGTTCAGAATTTTTTAAAATTTCAGGTTCTTAATAAAATACAAAGCTCAATGTGACTCCAGGTTCAAGGCTCAGTGCAGGTAAATTAAAATCTCTCCAGTTATTTCAGTCCAGAATTAAATATGACCAGGAAAAACAGCAAAATAATGAGAATAAACAAGTATCCTGTTTAATAAAATTTACAAAACGATGGTGTGAAATACTTATTTGCAGAATGAAAAATAAAAGAAAATAATCTCTTCCCAAAAAACCTCAGTGCTACATCTAGTTTATTACCTTTAACCAATCCCTATAATGAAAAGAAATTAGTTTTCATTTAAGATTAATACTGAAGCAATTTGACACTGCTTCATCCATAGGAGACAACATTTAAACTATACAGACCAAAAAGAAAGTGTGATTTTCATGTGCTGATTATTCTGATTAATCTGATTCTTATATCAATCAATCAGATTGAGATCAATCTGAGTTTAAACAGCTGATGATACTGGGCCTTCATCACTTTTCTGTACAGACCATTCCAGTCCTTATAGTTGAGATTCTATTGTAATAACTTTTGATAGACATTTATAAAGAATGGATGTTTTCTAATTCCAACACGAGAGGAAGACATTGAAAGACCGCAACTTTTGCAATAAATTGTTTTCCTGTCTGTTGTTTTCCATCTCCTCCAGCTATTACTAGTTTTCCAAACAGCGTGGTTATTCTTTGGTGAAGGATATCACTGTGTTCTTTCACTCTTTATATTGTTCTCCTAAAGCAAAGGAAGTGCTTCATATTTGGAAGAAAAAGGACCATAGCAAGGGATACATGTGCAATTTAAGTTGTGAAAAGTAAAAATGCTCACCTTTTTATTGCTGCCCACAAGAGAATCTTATTCTTTATCAGAAATAAGATGCCATGGTATGCCTTCGGGGTGGTCCCATATTTGTTCAAACATGTACAGCTCTGTTAGTCTGTGTACAAACTCCAAAAGGCACATAGGAAGTGGTATTTCATCCTACCCTTCTATTCTTTAAGATCCCTGAAAAAAATTATATTATCTGCCTGTATTACTTTGGCATACATATTCTCAATTATTTCAGTACCCTATATTATTTGCTACAGGGTTATATAAACACTAGAAATACTGTGTTTGTCATCTTAGCTCACCTGGAAGTAGAATGAAGGGTTTTTGCATGAAAGAACAGGCAGGTTTTAGAGTATTCCAGACTTAAAAAAAA
>WAAE01013570.1:0-10287 GCA_013400495.1 Nicator chloris
TCACTTTTATATTAAACCTGCTTCTGATGATTACTATGCCAGTGATTATTGGAGCAACCTTAAAACACTCATTCACAACAGTTAGTGATCTAGCTTTGAGTGTATTTGTGCTGTTCTGTAAAACCTACTGTTGCAGATATCACTGAAAAAGAACCCCAAGAGTCCTCACATGCACACCTGAGATGGAGGTACTTTTATCAAATTGATGTTCAGCACCTACATGCCAGTTGAAGTTGTAATCAGCCAATAATTACAATTTCAATTACAAAGTAAAGAATAATTTTAATTTTAGGTCTTTAAAAAAACAGAAAACACCAAACAGGCAAACAAAGAAAAAAACAATCAAACAAAAAGGTTACATGAACTACTGGCACTACTGTCACTAAGGCACCAAATTGTGTGGATGACTAGAGTAAATTTTGAGACTCTAGCATGGGTGCTGTGTGATTCTTCAGGCTATCAGGAACTATAGGCAGTGATTTGCAAGATTTGATTAAAATATCAATGTAGCAAAATCAAAATCAGTATTAAAGAGAAAAATAACTTCCTCTGAGATGAACTCAGGTTTAGGAGCTATGGTTTTAGATTTACTGTGAATGTTCTGGGAGCATGGATGTTTGATAAAAAAGGGGAAGGCACCTGTTAGTTGCAAAATATTGAAAGAATTTACAAAAAAGATATTTTTCACAATTAGTTACTTTGCCCTATAGAACACAGAGTTTCTGAAATTTACACTCTTTCAATGCAGTTTAAAAAATACTGCAACTCAGAATTTTGAGAAACCTGATCAAATAAGAGCTTGCTTGTGTTTTAGAAGACAGTAAAAAATATTTTGTCAACGGCTATTTTAGAAAGATTAGCATTTTTTAATTAATTATTGTCACTGTCTGAAATAATGTACTACTAATCCCTCTTTTCTTTTGTCTTCCACATTCTCTCCCTTATCTGTGTTGATGGCAGATGTTGCATGGATCTGTTTATGTTTATTCAGTTCCTTATGGGCTTATTTTCTATTGTTTTGCCTTTTTGAAAGAGGAGTAAAAGAGCTTTTTATCTTTGGTTTTTTGTTTCTGGTGGGGTTTTTTCTTTTTTTTTTTTTTTCCTTTTTTTTTTTCTTTTTTTTTTTTTTTTTTTTTTTTTTTATATTACAGCTGGGATTTTATGTGGCACAGAACTCTGTAATAACATCTGTGCATATCAGACCACCATATGGGTGGGAGGGAAATGGCTTAATTTAGTGCATATGCATGAAGTAAATAAAGACTTTACTATTGCTGGGCTACAAATCACAAACACGACAGAGAATCAGAGGCTGGGCAGGGGTTACAGGAAATCAAAGGGCAAAGATTATCTCGGTGGCATTATGCTGCTTCTGCTAGAGGTTTCTTCAGCATTTATCCAAAGCAGTGGCTCGGCAAGCACATGTCTAGTCAGAAAATCATTGAAGGTTCAATATTGACCAATATGAAATGAAATGTCATTGGCTGAAAATACAGCTGAAGGTTTCAGGCTTACATTTATTCCAGTGAGACAGAGGATCAGCTTCACAGATTCAGCTGAAGGCATCATGGGTCCCAAAGTAGTTTCACTGATAACATATAGCCAGAAGTCTAAATCCTCCCTCGTTTGTTTTTTTTTTTTTTAACTGCCTTTGACCATTACTGCTTTTTAAGTCCTCCTGTCTGTTATCATAATAGGTCAGCTTCATCTCTAATATTTCTGACATAAGGAATTTGTCTGAGTATACAGTGACTTTTACCCAGAGCTGGCTTAGAGAGACAGATATGCACAGGGTTGGAAGGAAGAACTCAACCACCACTGAGTTTCAGCTAATTTCACTTGCTGAAATTTTACAGGTGTTAAAAGCATCTCTGTTTATGGCTGTAACATAGCTGGTGAGAGATAGATAGATCAGTGGAGAAGATAATTACTTACAGAGCTGATATCATTTGATGGGCAAATGTTGTGCCACTGCTGGTTCCTTAGAAAAGACAAGTCAAAGTTTAAGTAATCTGCTATCTCAAATAAACAGGTTAGAGAGTGATTGTGAGCAACCTGGTCCTTGGTCAGGCCTGGGTGCAGAAGAGAAGCTCATTTTTGTAGCTCATACTGCATCTGTGAACAATTATCAAAAGTGGCTTCCCGAGAAAGAAGAGGATATGGTCGTGCCAGACAGATACAATTTTCTAAAAGTGTGGAAAGCACCATATGTCTGAGGTCTGCCCATGTTTCTAATACCATGCCTATCTATAATTTCTTTTTCTTTCTTCTTCTGTTTTCAATGGGACCTTTCCCATGTCATTAGCCTTTCAGAGGGGGCGTGAGTAAGGGCTGTGCTTTGGGTGAGATACTGGTTCTCAAGGGTTTTGTTTAACCCTACAGAAACAGCCAGCCATATTTTACAAATCTGGGACAAATTTTAAGTACACGTTCTCAGATTGTGATTGTATGATGTGTAATGCTTACTGGAGAAAATACATTTAAAATTCTTGGATGAGGGATGAAGACCTTCAACTTTGTTCTTCCAAAATTGTACTGCACAACTAGACCAGAGTCAGATACATACTTTGCTCTCATTTTTATTTAATTTTAAATTATTTCTTTCACACTGGAAAATGTATTTTAGACTGAGTGTGCTACATAAAAAATTAAAGTGAATGTCAAGCTTTCAGCAAAAACAAATGTAAGGCTGTGTCTCCTTATCTGGACTGAGTATAAAAAAGGACTAGGTGCCACTTCTAGGGAATGATGATAACAGCAATAATGCTTATTTCTTGGGAAATGGGGGATTCCTCTTAACCTGCCTGTTTCTTGAGATAGTGCTTTGTGTACCACACCAAATTAAGTATTTTATGACAGTTGTGTGACACACAGCACCGTGTAAGACACTGTGGAGTTCAATTTCTAAAAGAACCTTAGAAAAATGTAAGTAAACTTACAATTCAAGCTGTGTGCTAGTGTAGCTACATTATCTTTCCTCTCCTCACAGGTGTATGTGGGAGCCTATTATTTTGTTCTACTCCTGTAAAGTGTAGAGGTACAATCCTTTTGTACCTACTCCTGGAAACACAAAAATAACTTAGTGTGCATGCACTGTATTGTTGGAAGGCTTTTGGTCTGCTAAATCCTAAATTCTTGAGTCCGTGTTGAGTTTTGGAATGTTAGCTGCAGTTAGTGCTGAATGGAAAATACCCTCTTGAATAAGTCTTTGGTGTGCATGAGGAAATCAAGACCTCAAAAACACTGTGTCTTTAAACCTTTCAGGAGAGTCTGGAGTATTTAAATTAAAAAACAAAAAACAAACAAATAAAAAACAAACAAAACAAACCAAACAAACAAAAAACCAAAAAACAAAAACATGAACTCATTATAATTACTGAAAACAACAGTATTATACATAGACCTTGATTTTTCATGAACTCATGAGATTGTACTATGTAAAAATTATGTGAAAATTATCGATAAGGAAGGCAAAAATACTCAAAATTTTAAAGTGTGTATGCTAAAACAATGGTTTTTCCTTTGAACGGCCTTTCATGTTGTTTTTCAGAATTGGCATGAAATTTCTAAGTTTACATATACCTTACTAATTATAGAGAGAAATTCTGAAGGTATTTTTACTCATGTTTGCCCTCTAATATTTTGACACATGGTCTGAAATTTATTTTAAAAGCAAAACTTAACTGTCATAACATTCTAATATCGGAATGAAGCAATGACATCCCTTGATTTTGGAATGCTAGCCAAGAGAATCTAACTTGTGAATAACCTTTAACCTTCCCATTTAACCACATAAAAATTAAGGAAGTCATGTGAGATGTGAATGACAGTAGAAAAAGCAAACAACTAGTTTGAGTCACAATGTTTTGGTGATACAAAATATAAATCTGGTCTGTTATCTATATTAGCAAATGGACTTTGTTACATGCTCAGTATCTTCAAAGTTTTTAAGGCTTCACACTTTGAAGCCCAAAACATTGTCTCACAACTGGATTACACAAACGTCCCAGACAGCAGACATGGGGAACGGGAGATGCTGAGAAAATGTGGTATTAAATCTTCACATTGGTTCATTGATGCATTTATTTTGCACTGTCCAACCTAGGTGAAAAAAATTTCTGTCTAAATATACTGACACCATTTCTTGTTAAAAAAACCAAAACCCTCCAAAATGAAAAAAATTGAAGTTTCTTTCAAAGATTAGCATTTTTAGAGGGATTAAAGCAAACAAACAAGCAAAAATTTACTGAAAATTCAATTGAAAATAGGGAATCATGGGGTTTGGTTTATAAACCCTTCACCCAAATGCTCCTAAAAGCCATTTTGTTTAAGTACAAATAGTAGAAATTCACAGGGGAAGCTTCTCTAGTGTCTGTGGGCATTACACATTTCACTACGACTACGAATAAGGAAGTTTAGGGACAAATATATTTACCTAAATTATTTTCCTGCAAGTCTGTCCAGATTTACGGTAGAAAACTGGTGTAGATTTGAACACTTGAAGCCAGAGTCAATGTTTGAAGAAGACTCACATTGAGAGAGCTCAAGTAATCCTTGCATCTGTACAATCAAAGATTGCAGTGTCAAAGATGCTGGGTTCAGACAAATTTGCTGACAACAAAGTGTGCTTCAGGCAGCAGCTAGAGTTTTGAAAATTTAAAGCTGTTTATTTCCAGAGTGCTTTCTTTGTGTGGAGGATTTACAGTGTGCAACATATATATTATGAAGATATATTTAGCAATTATACATATATGAATGTTTGAAAAATGCAGGCATAAAGCACAATTGTGAACGTGGACTGTGGGCCTGGTCACAGCCTCCTTGTGATGTCTCTTATCAGAGATCCACCCTGGGATGTTCAAGTCTCTCTCGTTAGGTAAGTCATGGCAGCAGCCCCTTCTCCAGCTGAAAACATGCCTAGCCTTTACCTTCCTTGTTGCACACCTGTATTTTCTTGAAACAATGCCAGAAGAACTGTCTTGTGCACTTCTTTCACAGCCTTAGTGGGAGAAGGCAGAAATAAGAAAGGTTGGAACTTGATGATTGTTCAGGTCCCTTTTAGCCCTAACCATTCTATGAGTTTCTCTCAAAAATTAGATTGTTAAAGTATTTTTTTAAAAAAGGAAAAAAGAAAACTAAATAGAAAATAATTGTTTGTAGACCTCAACTTTATAGCAGAAAATAAAGAGGAATTTAGATGTGTTACTTTGGTTAATCCAGGGAGCATAATGATTTTGATGATTTCGCTAGTTGCAAAATAAAATGAGTTTTAATAAGTCTGTTGCTGTGGGTTAATCCTGGTAGAGGGCTGAGTACCACATAGCTGCTCTCTCCCTCCTCCTCCTCCTGCCCAGTGGGATGGGGGCAGAGGAAAGGAAGAGTAAAAATAAGAAAACTCGTGAGTCAAGGTAAACTTGCTCTGAAGAAAATACACTTCCTGCTCTGAAGAAAATTAATTCTCTCTCAGTCAGACACAGTTATTCACAACTGCTATTCACAGCAAATAGTGGCTGTAATCTGCATATTGTAGTATTGTGGAAAGAGTTATTTCAGCCTGACCTTGTTCCAGATGCTTCACTATCTCAGAAAGCACATGTAGTTCAGAAAAGTAACTCTGTTGGGAATCCTACATTTAAGATTTCTAACATTTTCATAGATATATGTATGTTTATGTAGAGACACATACATGCTACATAGACATGTTGACATGCATGGCAATGGAAGAATACTTTATGCTCTCTTTTTTTTTTTTTTTTCTTTTTTTACCTTGGTCAATATTTTAGGGTTTTGGCTCATGGTCAGCCTATCACCCACAAGACTCTTGTGTCCTTCTCAACAAAGCTGCTCTCTTGCAGGTCAGTCCCAGCCTGTGCTGGCCCTTGAGGTCATTCCTCCCTGAGTGCAGGACTCTGCATGTGCCTTGTTGAACCTTTTTAGGTTTCTCTCTGCCCAAGTGAGTGTTGTGTTCTGATCCTGAAGAACCTATTAGCAGCTGGATGCAGGCACTCCCAAAGTCACTGGCAGCACAGCTCTGTGGGGGGAGCTACCAGTCCTGGTCTGGACTCCTCCACGCACAGCCCTCTGACACAAGACCCATCATTTAAGGGAAATTGTCAGCTCTGTGGCTACCAGCTTTACCAAACTGGGTCTAAGGACCCCGCTGTACCCAAAGTGTGCTCCCCCACCAAATGCTGTTAGGATTTTGTCCTTGCCTGAGTGTGCCTTAGGGGGAGTGCAGCACATGGTGTTGATGTTATCGCTGTCAGACCATGACAGTTACTGTTGCCTGTTCTCTTGGCTTTGATTTCCAATTCCTCTGGTTCAGTGATTTCTGAATTAAGTAGGTCCAGATGCTGTGTTTCATTTACTGTGGTTGCATGTGTACACAAATAAGCATTTATGTTACTGACCTTTATGCACTGTAGGAACAAGGGAAGCCTTTAAATGTAGCAAAAGTGAGGTAAAAACCTCCAAACAGCTCAGTATGTTTCTAAAAGTGAAAAGTGTCATACCAAGTGCTGTTATTCTGGAATACATTTGTATATTCTAAAATATGAAAATAAATTCATACTTGTGACAATGTTTACTTCAGCTCTCTACATTCCCTGTGACTGCAAGTGTTGCCATATATCTCTGTTCATTTGTACTTTTTTTAGTAGTCCATTTCTATTTTCCTGCATCTTATGTAGCTTTCCTTAAAGCTAAATATGTGCTGAATCTATTTTTTACCCCCCTCTGTTAGAAAAGAAAGAGGTAAAGGATATGTATTTGAATAGTTCAGCACTTTCTTTTTGTTTTGGATGATGTTTCGGTTCCTTAGACACTGTACTGCTGTTAAATTTAGTCTCTTGGAAATGCTGTACTCTGGCAAAATTCACACAAATATGCTATTAACAAAGACTTTATTGATAGACTTACCAAAATATACATTAATAAAAATAAGACCTCATTGCAGCTTAAGGAGTATTTCGTGAAAGAGGGCACACATTGTTACAAGGACTTATAGCTAATTGGTATGATCACAATGATTTCAAAAGGCTGTTTCACAAAATCATTAAGGCTAGAAATTAATCTTGGAGCTATATTAGCTCAGAGACTTGCACTTTCTTCACACTTCGCAAGCACAACCAAACTGCCATTAAGTTCAAGGTGCCCTCCATGATGCTTCATCAGAAAAGTGAATTCATTTAAGAGTTTTGTTTCAGCAGACTGTAGCTATAGACAGAATAGTTACCCTGTCAGGACTGACAGAGTAAGTGGTTTCACCACGACGGATGTACATCCGCAGGAGTCAGAACGTTTGCAAGTCACAGCAGGGTTTAAGGTCACCCAGCTAGCTTTATTGTTGCTGCAGTGTGCTTATCTCTAACTTCAACAGTCCTTCTTAAACAGGATTAGAATGAATATACATGCCTTAATTATGGCTTTGGGGTTATTGCATTGTACCTAGGGCAAACACCAGCTCCTTGAATTCCTCTTCCATACTAGTTCTTTCTTATCCGGCTCCTCAGATATATTTTAAGAACTCTTTCCAAGACCACTGATTTACCCGTCTCTAACCAATGCTGCTTTATTCCCTTCTGTATACATGTCCTTAAAGATGCACAGGAGCTGATATAGCTCCTCTTAGCCTGGGAACTGCTGGAGAGATAGGCAGCTGTAGTGACTGATTCTGTAGATAGTGGCCTCATGCTATCTCCATTCTGGCAGCAAGTTATCTAGACTTTCCCTGTTGACTTTTCTTTGCTGGTAAACCAGAAATGTCTTTAAAATAAAGATAAGTAAGTCTGTTAAATAAAATAAAGGCAGAACGAGAAGTAGAAAGAGAGAGGTGTAATACAGTCAGAATACTGGGCTGGGAAGATACTCAACAGGTGTAGAAGAGAAGGGCAGTTTAATTATTTGTGTAAATTGACACAATTTTTAAGATTGTCCATTTTAATTTTAATCAGATGTGTCCAAAAATGCTTTATTAGTCCTTTAATAGCTTTATTTTTTTTTTGGCTGTGCATATATTTTTATTCCTGTTGGTAGTGTAAGAATAAAATCTTATACTGACTTCCCAAGTTGGAACTTTCTCCCACCTGAAAAGAGTCATCTGATGGTCTGGTGGAGGCTTAGGGACTAAGGGAGCCCTTTGAGCATTGTGTCTTTGTGTCAATAGTTTACAATATTGACTCAAACATGTATTAATTTTCCTTGTGCTTTCTGTCCTCTATGTCAGTTGTCTGATAGCTGATCCCAACAGCTTTCTATGAGAAGTCTGAATTTTGCCATATGCAACCCTCTAGAGCTACGGTTACCACTGGATTTGTGCTTCTATGCTGGTTTTGCTAGCAAATGTTAACTTTTTTTTTTAATGTAATTTTTTTCCCCCCTGAATTCTTCCCAGCTAGAAATTCCTCTTAGATATCTGTCCAAAGCCCAACAAGTTTCATAATAAGCCTTAACACCATGTGAGCATCTAATGGGAAGTACTAGACAGCAATGAGGGTGACCTGGAATTTTATTATCAGAAACAAGACCTGAAAACAAGACTGATCTAACTTGCTCTGTTTTCCGCCTTGGAAGACTTTTACAGAACTGTCTCTTGCAGAGGATGTTCAATAAATGCGAAGAATCAAATCCATAAAGGCTGAATCAACCAAAACACGTGACATAAATCTCCTACCCCACCAAATTTTGTCCCCAGTCTATCTTCATTAAAACAACAACAAATGCATATTTTGTGGTCGACACACGACCCTGGGTGCTTGCAATTAATTGATCATGTGTACTGCACACCAAAGCACACAATTTTGTCTTCCTGTTTTCCTTAGAATACCTCTTTCAATTAGTATTTGCACCATAAAATTGAGTGATACAGTCTGAATATGATCCAAAATACAGATGCAATTTGGTGTAGCCACTGAACGTGGTGATCACCAGGGTGGCTCAGACGCACAGCAGTGCTGAACGAGTGTGACAGATGGTGACGCCAAAAGAATGGACTGATGGACAAGTTTGGAATAACCTGCTCACCAAGGAACTTGCTTTGTTACACAGTCAGTTAGCAGGTTTGCCCTTGAAAGTGAAAAAGAAATCTCGTGCTTTACAATCCAATTTAAAGCTTTTGTAGGTTGTGCCAGTCTGTCGTAAGGCGGATTGACTCGTTTGTTGTTGGGATGTAGGTCACTCTCTCTGTGGGGTTCTCTTTAAAGGCCTATCATGGAATTGGATTGCTGTGGGGTGGGCCTTACTCTCAACTGCAAGGTTCAAAAGCAGCATATTTGACCTCAATGTCTGTCAGTAGGTTTGTGGGATCAGAAGCTCGAATTCAGATATATCCTTGCATAATACCTTTAGCCCGAGAATTATCTTTTTTTGTTCTTCCATTCTTTAAAATACAACAAAGGGGAAATCAGCAAGAGCACTTTTTTTTTTTTTTTTTTGGCTGTGCATATATATCTCAACTCATTCTTGATCAATGTGCCTGCTGGCCATAAGTTTTTCTTTAATATATGTGGCAATATACTTGTTTTCTTCAGATACCAGATCTTACTGCAGAAAATCATGCATGCAAACTCTTCTGGTAAGATAAAACCGAAATGTAAGACTCGGATGATGATATATTTGTCAGTCATTAAAAATGCATGCTGGCACAGAAACTACAACACTTACTAAAAACATTAACAATATATAAGCTACCTAAAAGTTTGCAAATTCTGCCTGCTTGCACTCATGAGAAACTATTATGTTTATACAATTTTTATATGTAAAAATAATATTAAATTATAAATAGATTTTAAAATTGTTTTGTGCAATGGTTATTTTATAGCTGTAATATTGTTAGTGTCTCTGTAGGAATCATCCTTTTTAGGGCAATGTCTGTTGTATTTAAATGTCATTTGTGGTTCTGATATAAACCTTTTGACACAAAACCTTTTTTATCTTGCTTGCTCCTTTTCATTTACTGGAATCAGTGCCACTAAATGGAACTACTCTGCCATTACAGTTATTTATCTGGGTAGTGTCCTTTTTTATTTTTTTTTCTTTTCAGTATTGAATGCTTATTAAAAACAGCAAAAAGCCCCCAAGTCTTAAGAAACTAACTTAAGTCGTCATTGTCTTTACTTTTCTTTGAGCTATGTTAAAATCTCTCTTCTGAAAACGTATATGATGCAAATACATTACCTGGATATCCATTTCATTGAATTCTAGATTTTGAAAATATGTAGCTATGAATGAGACAATTTTTTTTCTCTGCTTCAATGTACAATCAAGTTTCCTCTGGGGGGAAAAAAAAAA
>WAAE01013574.1:0-20985 GCA_013400495.1 Nicator chloris
AATAGTTCTGAAGTGTTTAGGTTTTGCTTGGGACCACTGTCTCAAAAGAGCTCAAAGTTCAGTTGTGTATAAACCAGACTCCCCTTGTCATTTTTTATAGATTTTCCTGACAACAGGAAAGTTCAAATGGCTAAGAGCAAAGCAAGAAACAGATTCCATAAGACAGCTTTAAATGTTAGTCAAGTACAAGAGATTGCTTATGTACTTTAAGAGCTGATTGCTGCCCCTTCCATGAAAAAAGATTTTCACCAAACCAGAGTATAACCAGAGAAATAAGGATTTCACCTGTATAGGTATTCTTCTAAGGTGATTGAAGAGTTATTTATATAAACGTGCATATTTTTACATCAATTGTGCTGCATTATCAGGACGAAAAAAATAACCCATTAGATTAGTTCCACATTTTACAGAGCTGTTAGACAAGTTGCAAAGCAATTTCCCTGTGCTGTAATCAGCACACCAAATACTGGAATATTGCCCTGATGTTTTGTGTCACGAACTGAAGTGTGACGGTAGTGACAAACATGGTCTCACTCTTTTGGTTACAAAATTCATGCATTTCAGTAAATGAGCTTTCATATTTTCCCATTTACTACCACTCCCAAGTTCTACATTACTCCCATGGTATTTATCAATGCCAAGCCATTTCATTTATTTTATAGGTGACTTCTCCCACAGTTCTTTTCCTATACAACTGCCAGGAATAGCTGGAAAGCACTGTCCTCTCACCATGCCATTCCTGACAGCAGTTTTGTCTCTGCTAGCAAACTTTTAATATTCACAACAATAAAAGTTATGCTTAAGAAGATTCAGACAATTTTATTTCCCTGCCAACTAATATATCAGATGCAATGCAAGAACATAAATGAAATTGTTCCAGAGACTGCTCCTTAGCAGTTAACAGCGAAGCGCTACTTCCTAACTACCCTGGGCTTTCTACACATAAGATATGACAGATTCCTCCACACTCCAGGATCCTTAGGGCAAAAGAATGCTGAATTCATATAGCTCCAATCCTAAAGTGTTTGAGACCTCTTCTGTGGTTTTAAAGAAAGAAATCATGTGCTAAGCTCTGGAAGTGCTTAAACTGGGGAGGTTGTAGCTATTTTTGCCCTACATGACTTTCTGCACTATATGACTTTCTCATGGGAAGTGATTCCCACCTCACTTTGGCACAGGTGAGGATATAGCTGGAGCCCTGGAATATGTTCTGGCTTGGGCTCTCCAGCATGAGCCAGACACCCCCAGTCCAGAGAGGGACAGAAAGGCAATCTGAGAGCTGGAGCACACAACAAGTGCATCACAAACTGTGGCAAAGCAGAGCACATGTGACATTTTAGTTCTCCACTCCTGAGAGCATGTAATAGCTGCTGTTTTGTGTTACCTACTGAGAAGGTACATTGCCTTGAAACACATATGATTTTATTGATATTTTAATCACACTTGTTTTTAACTTATGCCTAATAATGTATCTTTCCTCTGCCATACTACCTTCTCCTTGCAAACTATCCAGCAGAATTTTTGTTTTCTGGCACCCTGTGAGATATTGAAGTACTCATTGTCATCCACAGTTCTCAGAGAAGAAAGTTAAAGTGAATTGCTCAGGGCTGTGAAGAAGCTGTTAGAGAGTGAGGGTCACAACACAGGCCTTGGAATCTTAAGCCATAGCCAGTCTTCGCTGCATTAAAAATTGTGCTTCACATTAAACCAAGACCCCATGTTAACACGCCACCTTTTTTTTTTTTTTTTTTTTACATAATAATGTACTGGTGTGCTTGTAGCAAGAACCAACCAATTCAGAGCAAAGAACAGAGAGACTATTAAACCCCCACAGCAAAAGAACATAACCACAGAGAAAACTGTGTTTGTTCTAATGACCTGCCATGAAGACCATGAAGGGCATCAGAGCTGACCTCCTGTGGTGGCACAGAATAAAACAGGTAAGATTTTGAAAGAAATGGGTCTGGTCTATTCAATCTGCTTGGAGCATTTGTGCCAAAGTTTCATAGCTCACCTAACTAGATTTTCCATTCCTTAGAATAAAAATATTAATTGAAATAAAGAGTTTAATGCCTTTTTTAATCAGTTAACTCCATAGTCATAAGTAGAGAATATTGAATACCTAGACATAGTCTAACAATCATAGAAAAATTTAACTTTGCCCAAGGCCTGAAGAAGATGTACCCCACAACCTCCTTTCTGCAGAGATGCAAAAATACAACAAAGCAAAATAAAACAACACTCAAAACACAAATTTGAGCATTCCAGTCCAAAGGATAAGGCACTGGACTGTTACCTGCAGCAGGACATGAAGAACTGATACTCCAAAAGTGAGCTACTTAGACCATAATCCATTTCTTCCAAAAGGCAATGTTCTTGTGGTTTTCTGCTGCTTGTGGTTTTGTGGTTTTCTGCTGCTGATGTCATTAAGGCCAATTATTATATTAATTAAATTGTGCTTTTTGTACAATATCATTTACATGAACATGAGGTACACAGAAAAATGGGGATTCTGTTCTTCTAGAATAAGAAAAAACTTTAGTTCTGCAAATTATTATAACTTGACTTCAGCGATCCTCCAAACTCCTCTGAATTAAGACAACAGGAAGAATGGGAAGAGTGAGAAAAAAGAATCTCTAGTTGTTTCAATGTAATGTTGTTTCTCCTGTTTGAAACACCTTCAGATTGCTTCTTTTCTGTGATAACCAGTAGGAGCAGTAAGCACTGAAGATACTCACTTTGCCCTAGGTATCCATTAAGAAATGCTGTAACATACCACATGACTGGAGACATTCTAAATAATAATACCTAATTTTTAAGATATCTTTCTTCTCTCTTATTGCCAGAGTCTTAGAGTGCTGCCTTTACTCTGTTGTGCTACAGAAGGATGAGACTTAAAGGAAGCACAGTAGATATATAATATAATAAAATATACTCTTTACTTTCTAAATTCTATCCTGACTCTATCTTCTCATAAGCTTTAATAAATACAGCAAGAGACAGGGCACTTCCATGAAAGATAAGAGGGTTCAAGATACTAGAAAGAGCAATAGAAATAGCAAGATTCAAATATCAAACAAGATGCAAACCACTCCAATCTCTGGGTGACTGAGGATGTAGGCAAATGACCAAACAACATCAAGCCACAATAGTGACCAAAGTCACTTCAGAGCAGCCAAGGAAGTATCACCAGTTGCCAGGATCCTCCTGCCTGTCCAGTGAAGGATGATGAAGCACATTACTATGACCTCATGACCAAAGAGGTTAAAAATATGTGCATTGCTCAGCAGCTGGTCAGCATTAATTTATTATACAGCTGTAACTCATCTGCTTTCAAACATCAGCTCTCATTTTTTAGTTGCTACCACCACCCTTTTCCAGAGCCTATCCAGAGTGCAAGGTCTTCTGGGAAGAACTGTCTACTCTCACACACTTCTGAAATGCATGGCAAAATTTGGTGTCTGCTTATTTTGTGGAATTCTAGCTGTCGGTGAAATAAAAAAAAAAAAAAAAGAAAAACAGAAAGTAGAATAATGCTCCATATTTACTAATATTTTTTCTGCCTGCATTTTTCACACATACTCAATTGTGTTTTCATGGGGTGGCAAAAACCTTTATCTCAAAGACACCTCTCCTCTTTGCAAATATTACTCCTGGATTCACATTTTCTGGTTAGTCTATAAAAGCAAACACCTATTTTGCAGAAGACTCATCCCAATGCATCATTTGTATAGATCCAAGTGACAGCATTCAGACACAAAAAATAACTCTAATGCATTTGTATCTATAGTTCTAGTGAGTTCTGCATTCAGGGCACATCTCTACTATAGTTCATTGCTTAGTAAAACACTTTGAGCTATAGTATATGAAAAGCACTAAATAATCCGTAACAGAATATAAAGTGAACCACCTTATATTTAAAGATTAATGTTTCCTCCAGGTAAGTAACTGTACTTTGGAACTATCTGTGCTCTTGTGTAGAGTCTGTGTTTAAATTGTGTGATTAAAAATAAGGAGAAAAGGTGCATAAACATTTTGCCTTGCATCTATTTACCTACACTTTAGACATGCCCAATGGGGAAAAAAATGGATAAATTTTAAAAGTCCTTAATTTCATTGATCCTCTGCTAGAACTAGTTTTAATTTTGATGCTGGTTTTTCTCCAACTGCTCAACATTACTTTAGCTTGCTTATTATCATATTTTTATATGAGACTTCTCACACCTTATTATCTCTAGAGAGGCCTTGCAGGTTTGTGCCCACAGAAAAAGAATCTGCAAGGTTAAAATCAAGCATGGGATGGACACAAGTGAGGTGCACATTCCTGTTCACTCCTGCCATCCCTAGCTCAGGCAGTTTCATGAAAGTTAGTAACTACATGACTGACAATTGCTGAAAGAAACACTGACCCAAACCTTCCACCGAAATTTCCCAAATACCAGGTGTAAGAAGGAAATAATCTTATCACTTTTGCCACCAAAGTATCAACAGAGGTGAGACCATGTCCTTTACTGCTTTACTCTCCAATATCAAAGAAACATTAAATACAAACTAACCATAATCTTGTAAACTGTTAAACCCCACAATCGGAAGTGCTATACATAGATTTAAAGTAAAAGTTGATGGCAAAAAGGGTTAGCAACTTCTGGGTTTTGAAATGGGAAAGCCTAAAACACCCTCATGCAGTACAAACATGGAATAATATTGTCAACAATCTCAGGAAAACCCCATCTCTCCCCAGGTTCATTGGCAGCAGCAGGAAGAACACGTCCTGAGGTTAAAGAGACACTTTTTTTTTCTATTGAAATATTTTCTATTACATAAATGCTTGCAAATGTGCAAAAGTATTGCTTTTCAAAACCCAGAGACACAAGCCGGCAACAGAAAAATTAAGAACAAATTAAACATTGCTCAGCAGCCTGAAGTCATCAATGAAATCGCAGAGGCAAAATGCAAGCAAACGAATATCACATGGTTCCTAATATCAGCAGTGATTTCAAGCATTGCTGCTAACTCCAATTTAATTGAGCATTGTCTTTTCAATTTCCAAATAACAAAATATTTTGATTATTCTATTAAGTTCCAAGTGTACTGAACAGGCAGATGCAACCTGCATTACAATTCTCTACTACTGCAGTAGCAGCAACTGTGGTAAGGGAGCAGAACACAGCACTGTGCCATGCAGTGTTGGCTGCCTGTAGCAGAAAAAAGCTCAGCTCTGAAAAGCTGAAAACATTCACAAAAACTGCAAGGACAACAAGAAAGTGCAATTAACAACACAGGACTTTGGGATTAAAAGAAGCATTTAGCCATGGGTGTGAGGACAGGACAGTACTTCTGACATGGATGAGCTGTGCACTGCCTAATCAG
The DNA here is from genome assembly GCA_013400495.1 of Nicator chloris. Lineage (NCBI taxonomy): Eukaryota > Metazoa > Chordata > Aves > Passeriformes > Pycnonotidae > Nicator > Nicator chloris. Next base: position 5,371 of record WAAE01013574.1, read on the forward strand.
CTAGGTCTTCTCTTACATTTTTAAATAGCATATTTCACTATTGAATATCTATTAGCAAATGTTTGCCTTTTAGTAATACAGAATTTTCACTTACAATGACTTAGAGGATTCAGAAAATTCTTTCCCATTCAGAGCTTTTACTCAGATGCTGATGCTCTAGGTACCAATGAATGATTTTAATGTACTTGTGGTGGAGAAATTCAAAGAAAGGCATTTACCAAGATAGAGATTTGTCCTATACACATTGCATTACAAGTGGAAGTGATCTACAGCAACGTTTAGACCTAGAACCCCATGGCTTAACATTTTTATGTTACTGAGAACTTTTGCCTTTGGCTGTCTGAGCTTAAAAATCAATTTGCTACTTTAAACTTTATGCTGCTGATGTCATTTTTACTGTTGAACTCAATGATCTGAGAACTTCAAAGAACAAGATCATGAAAAATTGCTTCCCATTTACCACAGTTTGAAGCAAAAGGTGACCAGTTTCAAGTCTTCAGTTTCTTTGCCCTTGTGCAGCATGAAACTCTGCAGGATCACTTCGTGATTAGTAGAACCAAATTTCAATCTCCAGCTAAAGGGCTTGGCTTCCACATGCTATGTTCATATTCTTTTCCACTTTAACAAACTCCTAATACCTCTCTCTATTTTCAGTTTTATGACTGACTTTTATTGATCTATTTCTGCTCTCAGCTAAGTATATTACCAGTTTATAGCAATATAATCAAGATCAGATTTCACTTCAGAGCCGTGAAGCCATTTTGCTAAACAAAATTAAAATTGCACCCCTGTATCTATGATTCCTAAATAATTTTTGGTGATATTTTGGCACTGGATCTGATTTTCTTAATGTCTCACTCTCCTTTGTGTCTCAAGACAGATGGCATATACCTGAAATGTTAAACACCTAATGAAAAGCCATCCTGGGATCCACTAGTCTCTTTTCCTCATTCCTTCAGGAGAGGAGAGGACTTAGCAGCATCACCCAGTGACATAAATAATCAGAAAACTGAGGGTTTCTCATTTTGCAGACCCCTGGCTCATGCTGTTCCCTGCTGAGCCCATCAGGCATCCCTTCTCTGTAGGTACCCAGCCACGCCACGGCCGCGGCTCCGTGCAGGAGCCCCTCCAGCCTCACACAGGGTGTTCATCTTTGCCTGGGCCCTTTCCCATCAGCAGGCTGCCTCCTCTCATCCTAGTGCTGCCAGGCGATCAAAGGGCACATTATCACTGCTTTGATGTGAGAGGACAGAGAACGATTTCTGCTAATTGACAGCGTTTTCACCATTTGCTGACAACCAGAACACTAGGTTTGGCCTGAAGCCCTGGATGCTGGCTTGTATTTTTCATTCCTCATGGTGCTAAACTGAAATGACTGCACATTATAAACAGATATTTGGAGAGAACCTCTCCTTCACTCCATTTTTATTTGAGCTTTCTTCTATAGACAGGCTTTTTATTTGTTTCCTTCCATTATCAAATTAATTTCTTCTTTTTTTTTCCTCTGTACCTTTATTTATGCAACAGATGATTTTGTGTTTTTCTGAATGTTTTCTGTCATTTCTATATTGATTGCTTCGATGGCTATGCAATTTGGTGTCTGAAATCAAAGCTCTGAAAATGTCAGTGTGTAAGCTACAACATCTTACCTTTACTTTTATCAGGCCATAGTGTCTCTCATAGATTCTTGTTTTCTTAAATGTGTTTGAATGGAGCTATAAACCAAGTCTCCTGCAGGAACCAGTCGGTCAGTGAATGGTTATTGCTTCAGTGGGAGCAATCACACACTATCACCAAATCTGTCAGATGGACAGAGTTAATTCTTTGGTGTTTGGCTGGTAATTACAGAGCATGGGAAAATGCTTCTTAACCTGGAGGCAGTAACTACAACTGCTGACACACTGTTAGTAGCAACTCTGGTACCATGAACAAGCTGGCAGGGTGATTAGCATTCCCAAAGTCAATACTTGCCAGCAGTTATTGAAGCATGTGTTGTGAGATACTGTGGAAAGTTACAATAAAGAGTAGCTGATACTGCATCTCTGTTTATTGGACTGCAACTCCTCTTTCCCCTGTTCCAGGGGGCAAAACCCCTCTGTGCAGACTCTGCAACAACAATGGCTCTGTAATTTGGTCTTGAACGACCCATTTGATTACTTCTATTTCGGGAATTGGACTCAAGAACAGGACTTTTTATTGACAAATTCACAGAAGAATGGTTAAGGTTGGAAGAGACCATAAAGATCACCTCATTCCAACCCCCTCTGCCATGTGCAGGGACACTTTCCATGAGACCAAGTCGCTCAGAGTTCTATCCAACCTGCCCAACTTCCAGGGATGGAGCATCCACAACCTTCCTGGGCAACCTGCTCCAGTGCCTCACCACCCTCACAGCAAAAAATTTCTTCCTAGTAACTAATCTAAACCTATACTTTTTCAGTTTGAAGCCATTCCTCCTTGTTCTGTTACTATAGGCTCATGTAAGATATTTCCCTCCATTTTTCTTGTAGGCTCCCTTCAGGTACTGGAGGGCTGCAATTTGGTCACGCTGGAGCCGTCTCTTCTCCAGGCTGAACAATCCAAATTCTCTGAGCCTTTCCTTGTAGGAGAGGCTCCATCCCCTTAATCATCTTAGTGCCCTTCCTCTGGAATTGCTCCAACAGGTCGATGTCCTTCCTGTCCTGGGAATCCCAGAGCTGGATGCAACTCAGGTGAGGTCAAAGCAGAGCACAGGGGCAGCTCTGCTTTCCCTTCCTTCTCAGCTGCCCACACTGCTTTGGATCCAGACTGGGACATGACTGGCTTTGCACATTGCTGGGTCATGTCCAGCCTCTCACCCAGCAGCACCCCCATTGCCATTGAAGACTGAGGCACAGAAGTTGTTGAATATCTCAGCCTCCTCCTCATCCATTACCAGTTTACCAGCACTGTTTACTGGGCGGCCAGGGCAAGGATGAAGGGGTGTTGACCCTTCCTTGACCATTGTTTGTGGTTAACATACCCATAGAAGCCTTCCGGCTCTAAAGCAATTGCTAAGCTGAGGAGGAGAGGCAGATAATAGGTTGTTTTCAACGCATTTCTCTTCCCCTTTCAAGCACAAGATGAGCATAATTTCTGTCTATCTAATTGCTTCAATTTACAGTAGCAGCAGACACCTGTGGGAATAGGATCAGCTGACAGGATAGCTTTGGGACAAGCCAAAAGCAAGAGCTGAGCAAGCTCTGGCTGAGACCACAGCACACACCCACAGCCAACTCAGCAGCCACCTCCATTCTCAGTGTAAAATCATGTATATCACAAAAATACAAGCTTTTTTTCTTTATTTTTTTTTTTTTTTTTTTTAGGTTTTTTCCTAAACCCTTCTCCTCTCCACTCCCAGCAGTGACATCACCAGGAAGTTTATTAATGTTCTGAAGAGCTTTAAGGACAGTGTTATTTGATAAGGTGCATTTAAAACACATCTGATTACAATCTGCAGCAAAGTGAGAAGTTTCTAGACATCTGTCTGTAATTGCACTGTCATTAATTAATTTTATCAAAATGCTACTGCTTTAGTGATATTGCTGGAAAGTTTATTTTAAACTAGTATGACAGAAAATGTTTTTTGCATTACCACCAGCTGTTATGGAAACTTTTGAACTCTGCCTAAAATAAAACTGGAAATGAAATATTCTTGTTTCCCCTTCTGATGTTGCTAAAATCAGTTAAAATAAAAGATATGGATAGTTGATATTATGATTAGGAAAAGGAGAAAACCAGCCCCAAGGATATGGAATCTCAAGAACGAATATCATGTTCTGGCTAGCCTTGGATACTTGGTAAGAATTCTTAGGTAAGAATCCTCAGCACATATTAGAGACAGGTTTTTTTTAAATTCTTCCATACACAGTAAGATTTTCTTAGATAAATTCAACACCACGGATGCTTGATATTCAGCCTCCCAATTGAAACAGCTGGTCTAACAAAGGCATAAGAAGCTTTGTGTCTCTAAGCCCCTGACCGAGTTCAGCAATGATCACAGACTTACCATATGGCCGATGTTAAAAAGAAATAAGAAGAAATATTGAGTAGTTACTGGTCCAGTGATCACCACTTATCCCTTGCTCTGACTGAGACAACAATTTCATGGAGAAAACAAGGGTTCAGGGGCATTGAGGGAAAAAGAAAGAGGTAGGAAACTATAAGTAATTTCATGTATTTAAAAGAAACAAATAAAAAAATTCTTACGGTGCTATTTAGAGACATGGCCCAGGCTAAGATAGCTAGGGGCTGGCAGTAAGAGGACATTCTTTCTGTGTGGACTTACCACCCAGAGAGGAACATAAGGCCAGCTTCAGGCAGAGGCAAAATAAGTAGATGCCCACACTGGCAGACTGTGCTAGTAAGAGATGTCCTGGCTGTCAGCTCTCCTCACTGGCACGATCCCCAGGGGATGGCCTTGCTGTCATTACTGCCACCAGCAGAGCCTGTGTGCCTGGGACAGGGCACTGGAAACACAGGGAGGTGTTCCCACACAGCAGCAGCCAGAGGGAGATTCTTCTCTTGTCCTTAGAGCCAAAAATACTCAGTTTTGTCAGAATTAACAAGCAGCATTGAGCTGGTTCTGATGATGAACATTTTTCATTACCAGTAGTGCTGAGAAGTAAAAGATCCTGGCCTAGGGATCGCAGTAGGCCTGGCCTATCTGGCAGTAGGCCTGGCCTATCCACAGCACACAGCTCTGCTGTATCCCCCCTGGCTTTTCCTTGCCCTCTGCATCCCTTATATCCAAAATCCCCAGGTTTGTGAATCTTCCAGCCTTACTCCAAATTCCCTTCTCACTCTGTTTTGGTTCCTGCTTTTCATCTCCACCTCTGCTAAACCTTTCCTTTCCTTGTATCTCGAAGAAATTATTTCCTTTTCCATTGGGTCTTATCTCCTCCTGCCTTCACTGCTCTCTGCCAATCCCCAAGCACTGTTTCCCCACAGACTCTGAACTCCCAAGTGGGTCATGTTTGAAACTATTATCATGGTTCAGCAAACCAAAAGCAGTTCTGTAATAGGCAGTACTTGTCTGAATTCAAATCCAAAGCACAGATAATACTCTGCTGCTTCTTACTTATTTTCTAAGGTAACTCAACAATATATATTGTCAAAACTTTAGTTGCCTGTAGTGCCTTCTACCTTTATATCAAACAATCCCTTTGTTCTTTCCAGAGCCTGTTGAATAAGAATTTTTCATGCTTATTTCAACCTCTAGACATTAATCTTCTGAACTTTCATCAATAATTGCAGGATCCTGTAATAAATGATGCATCAATGACTTACAATTCGTGAGAATCGTTTCCTAAAGACACTGTGGAAGGGGGACTATCAATGGGTTTCCATTCTCAAAAATAAGCATATTTTTGGATGCTGCCTTAAATTTTCTTATGATTTCAATAATTTAATTTACAGTTCTGCTTTTTGGGGTTTTTAAAATAAAAGCTCTATATCAAAATCTGCAGCTGAAATCATGAATTTGACCGACAGTACGCTCTCTGTGTGCCAAAAGAATTTGATTCTCAGAGATATAATGTGAATGAATCTAATGTGTAGATTTTTTTTTTAGACAAAGTTTAGATGTTATTACAAAAAAATCCCCAAAACCAACAACAAATATCCACTACCCCAAAAAATTGTTGTTCAAACTAATTGTTACATTTTCTTCTTACGTTTACTTCTTTTGTTTGCTCTCAAATTTTATTAATGTTAATGTTGGCTTGCATTTATTAAAGAGGGAATATATCTACCTCCACAAATAGATTTATCTAATGGGACTATGTTTTGGCTTTAAGTACACTGCTGGAACGGAGCCAAAATCATAAATCCCATCACTTTCTTTAGCACAATATGAAATTCCAAGTTGTTGCTCTCACCTTGAAGACATCACTGAGCACTACAGCTCTTCATGTATTTGTTCCCATGCTGCCTTCTTATGCCACTGATTTCTAAGCAGAAAAGCAGATCATCACCAACAACATGGTGTTCGTGTATCAAGCTGATTTGGTTTAACTATTTGGGACCTTCATGTAGTAGAAAGCACTCACAGATGACCAGGATATTGATTAAAAAGTATGAGATGCAGCTCCTGTTGACATTTAGAAAAACATGCATGGCTCTAATCTTTAAATAGCAGGCTAGCATCTTGGGAACAAAGTGGATTATTACAAAGGAAACCAGAATGAAAATTAAACTGAAAATTCTCACAGGGAATTGTATAAACCACACTTAAAGCTGCCTGCAAACATACGTAAGAAGGTGTAGATTACTGACTTGAAAATCTTCTCAATCCCCAAAACAAGGATTAAATTTGTGAAAAACATATCTGAAGTGAAGAAATTTTCCAGCAGAAAAAGTGTAAGGGATAAGATAATGAAGTTTCCTGCAGTGCTCCTGCCACTGTCTCTGACTGGAAAAGAGAACAGTAGTAGGGGTGTGAACCAGACTCTGTCAGCTGCTCCAGGGGCCAGAGAACAGACTGAATTTCATGCTATACTCTAGAAGTCTTTGAACTTTACTCTGAACATCATGTAGGACTTCTTCAATTTGTAATCAATTACTCAATTGGAATTATTTCTATTCTACCGAGAAGAACATGGTCCAAAGCTATTTGGAAAGTGGCATTGCTAAAGAACTTGATTAATACTAAAGAAGTATTCTACAGATTTAGCCCTGTATTTTATTATTATTGTATATTTATTATACATATTTGGACACCATCCAAATATGCCCCACAAACTCAAACATTTATTATTGATTTAGGGAGTATGTAAATGTCACATGTATTATATTTAATACTAGCATTTTCTTTCTTTCATCTTCTCGGCTAGACAACAATAGGTCATTTTTTATACAGCTGTACAAATATTTAAAGGATGCTATTTCAGGACAACCAAGTCACCTGATGTTTCTAATTCTTTTAATACAGTCTCAAGTGTGCAGTAAGCTGAGCTGCTTTTTCATCAAGACTTTGCACAGAACAAAATACGTGCACAACACATACAAAGGATGGTAAAGGAACATCAAAACAATGTCATTTAGACCCAATGACACTTCTAATCTAACAAAAGCTATGAACACTTAATGTAAAATTCCTGATTTTATTAGATAATGAGGTAACAACATGAAAGACAACTGATCCCAAGATCTCTGTGGAATCTACATTTTACCAGTATCACTTTCACATTTAAATGGCTTGGAGTGGATTACAGAACTCACAAAAGAAAAGAAGCTGGTGGCTTATTCACTTCTAGAAGTTATTCAGCAGTGGAAAAGCTTCTAAATCTTAACAAGAGAGATGAAATTGTGGTGTATGTTTCTGTTGCACTGAATAACTGTAGTGAAATAAACTCTCTGATTATGAATGCGTTTTATGTGGTTCATCTTTTCTGATTCTGAAGTTTAAATTGAAATGACCAAGAAGCAAGAAGGCTGTATTCTAGGATATCCTTTCCCACTGCCAATGGCTCCCCAACAACAATGAAATCTAATGAATTCTCACTTTTCACTTCAGTAGCAGTGGATAATATCCTTAAAAGAATGGAAATAGATATTTTCAGGTTTAACAGAGACACTGACTAGACAATAATGTAATTACAGGTCTGAAATATGTGTATGTTGTATTTCAAAATACTTAGATTGTGTCTTCTAAAAAAACAAAATAATTCAATTTTTAATATGGCTTTGGTTTTGGCAGATATGTAAGAAATGTGACTGTCATGTCACATGTGACTCAGTTCAGCATACCGACAGAAAAGACCTGCAATGGAAGGCAAAGGTTAGCTCCTAAAAGGCAAAGGAACATGTACGTTTGTATTCAGAGGAAATACGTTGGGTTTTCTTCTGTTTCCTAAGGCAATGATTTCAGTCATTTGAAAGCACTACAAAAAAATGTCACATACTACTCCAAACAATGGCACCTCAATCCTGAAAATTAATCCATCAGGAACAATCTTGATGAGCACAAATCTTTGCCAAGCACATCAACAATGCTTTGATTTTCTCATTCAAAGGTAATGTATTCATCCAATAAAATAATTAAGGAGTTTTTGTCTAGTCTAAGCCTGCTACATTTTTCCACTTAAACTGAAAATTAGTTTGTAAAACAAATCTGTTTCTTTTTTGGGTTTTTATTTTAAAGTTTGCTACTTAGTGGTTTCATCCTCTTTTTCCCAAATTTTTGTCCAAACATACCCTTTTTATCTACCTCTTCACGAGCCCCATGTTTCAGGTCTAGAAAAGTTAAGATCAAACAAACTATCAGTCTTGACCCAGGCATCCTGATCCTGTTCCTTTAGCAATTCATCTTGCAGACATTTTTGACTTGTATTCCATCTCTAAAATGGTTTGTTCAGCACCCACAGTGTCTATAATTCATAATTTTTTAACTCTTTATCACCATAGTTGTTTAAAGAAAAATATGAAACATATATTACATATAACAGGTGCCCAAAACAATCTGCTCTCCTGGAGACTGGAACAACAGGAAGACAGAAATTATTTTTATGAGATTCTGTTATTTTCCACCATTTATTTTATCCCTATGTGCAAAGAATCTCCAAGACAACAAGGGCAAAAGAAACTGCAAGAAAGTGAAGTGGTAGATTCATAGTAAAAATTTTTTTCTCCATTAAGCAATTTTTTTTTTTTAAAATTTCATGAAGCCAACTTGACCAAATATAAGAGTGCAGCTTATGTCTCAGTTGAGGAATTACAACCATTAAACCTACTAAAGGCATACAGAAACTGGTTTAGTGAAAGAGATGTCTGGCATAGTTTTACAATTAAAAAACCTATTTTGTTAAATGATCAGAAGCATTTCCTAGCCACCAACTATCTATGTGATTTTTTAACTCTCCATGGATGTTTAAGTACTTATGGTCACATCACATCATCTGTGTCCTTCAGGCTTTTAGGTAGCAAATCTTATCAAAGTAATCAGCAGCTTCCCTCTTTTGCTGATTGGGAAGGGTTTCTACAGTAGAAGTGCTAAATTCCCAGGAAGTCAGAGCTGTATCAATTCATGTTTGGAAGATTATCTTCATAGCAATAAATATGGAGCAATTTATTTCTGAAGTGTCAAATCCCTCTGAGCAATCTTTACACTTAAAAGTGCAAACGATTCCTAAGTCCCAGCAATTTGAATAGAGCACAAAAAATGCTGAATAATGATTTTCTGTAAGCTTCAGTAATGAAATTAATCTCAAGACTTTTTAAATACAAGGCTTTAATTTAATGGATTTCAACAGGTGTTTTTGTCTATTTCTGACAGAAGCAAAACAGAGAAAAAAAATAAGAGAGCATTTGACAGCTCATAATGCTTTATTACGGAAAGGTCTTTGCCCTCCAAAGGCAGAAGAACATTCCTGCAGCCATTAATAATTCTAGGAAACACCACCCCACCCAATTACGAAGGCAACAGTGATGCCTGTGCCACGGGCATGGGGCTGGGGCTCAGCACTGAGCTGGATCACCACATCACCAGAGCTAACAGCCTGTGGGCATTTGCCACTTTTACACAGCTCCCTTACCCTGGGGTCAAAGCCCTCCCCATTTCCACAGCAAGATTTATTATGGACAAATCAATTCATTGACTGTTGTCAGAGGAGGTTTTTGAATTTACTACAATAATTCAGTCATGTCTGATTCATTTTCCAATTCCAGACACTTTTGAACCAAGCTCAAAAAAAGGAGCCTGCATGGTGGGGGCTCTGAAAGCACCTGCATGTGTGTGCAGGTGGCCCAAACAGAACCACCCACAAGCAGGAGAATGGAAGAGCAAGTGACACCATGTGGAACATTTAGGCATCAAGACAACTCCCTAACATTTTTACACCAGCTGGATAGATCCAAGGACAACTTTGGCATTAAAATAATAATAAAGCATCTTAGGCAGCTAAAAGAAATTTCCCTGTCCCTCTCTGATGCAGGCATGTGCAAAGGACTAATAAGCATTTTCTATTTCACCTGCAGGCTGACAAGGGGCTGCAATAAATACCTCCAGATAGGTAGATTTCTGTTGCACAACCTTGCAGAGCTGTCTGAGATGTGTTATGATGAAGAATACTATAAGATATCTCTATTATTATAAAAATACACTCAAACTCTACTCTCTGGATATCCACAAAATATTGTCTCTGTATTCCAGATCTTTTAAACAAACTGCTGTAATCCTCCCTCCAGGAAAATGATGTTAAATGCCAAGAGGATGCATGCACTCATAAACACACACTGTCTTTCTCTAATTGAAAAGAAAAATATTAATGTAGCAGCTCTACCATTAAAAACCTGCACTAAAAAATACACATTTATTTATAAAACAACTTCCAATCTGCCCTGAGCTGCTGTTTTAACAAATCTTTATCACCATGATTTTATTTCAGCACATAAATGGAATCAGTTATGCTTCACTGAGCTCCTTTTTACTCCCTCTTCTTTTTTTCTTTACTTAGAGAAACTGTCTCAAATTAATAGGTTGGCTTCCAAATCTTACGAATTTTTAAATACAGACTGCTTTTTAAATACAGAAGCATATTAGTTGCAGTTTAAATTTGTTTGGACCTAGTATATATGCAGTTCCAAAAACTCATATACAAATAGAAATGGCACACTTCTATTCCAAATAGCACTTAATGGTCTTTTGCAACTGCACCTCTTCATAATGTCAAAAAAATGCTCCAAATCTGATTAACAAGGTTTGCTTCCAACACTCCACTTGGATGCCCAATATAAGTTTCATTCTTATTAAACCTAGCAGCATTTGCTCTTAATTACAGTTCATTCCAAGTCAATGCAAATGAAAGAAAAAGTTACATTTTAATTAAGAAGATGTGATTTAGGTTTGCTTAGGAATGACAAGAGATGGTGACAGTCCATCTGGTTTTTACATTCTGGATGGCTGTGTAAACACATAAGATTTGATATCACATGTAAAAGCATCCTCATTTGCTTTAACAACATAATGATGAACCCTTGTCACAGACTATGTAGAAAAAATGTTAACGAGATTAGTCCAAACATAAAGTTGTACAAACATGTGGTGGTTTAACCCTGCCTGGATAACAGGTGCCCACTAAAGCTGTTCTATCCCTCTTCTCCTCAGCTGGACAGAGAGAAAATATAATGAGAGGCTCCTGGGCTGAAACATGGTCAGAGATCGGTCACCAGTTACCATCCTCAGCAAAACAAATGTGACTTGGGGAAATAAGTTTATTTTATTATCAATCAAATCTGAATCTCACTACCTGTAAGAAAACCAGAGCTAACGTTTAGAAAAAGAACCAGGACTTTCATTCTCCTTTGAAACCAAACTCTCCCTCAGGATACAACTCAAGCAAGTATGGGCTCATACGAACACCTGTTGGCCTCAGCTTGTCTCTCTGGGTACATCCACAGGTTTAACACATATAGGAATGACTAAGAATGGGCAGAATGTAAATTTATGTTGTAATTAATGCAAATAAACTATCACACTAAGATATAAAGCACTGTGACAATATAAGCCAGAACCCCAGCATCCCTTTTGAAATTGAAAGAATAAGACAGCAGGAAAAATCACAATAAATGACACGTGATGGTGACACAAGGAGCTGGTAGGTGATTGCTTGCAGCACATCTTGTAAAATTATCTACATAAGGAGAAATATATGTGTAAAAAAATCCCTGGTTGTTGGACCACTACAAAACACATTAAATTGCTTAAATGGTTCTTTCAAGTGCTTAGCATACTTTTGTGGGCAATAAAAATAATTAATAATAATGCCAAGAGCAAGTGCAATCTCATTTCTCACAGCCAGTAATGTCCCTACTAAACACATCTCTGTTTACCAGACAGAAATACACCATCTAATGACAGAATGAACTACTGTGCAACCATTGGATTAAATAATGGAGAAAAAAGATTCATGCATGCCCAAGTCAGAGTTATTTGTTGTATATATACACTGCATTGCCAAAGGTTATCACGTGTATAAATCTACACAATTCCTTAAAGAAATATAAATTATATATTTTACAAGAAACATATAACCCTTATGTTAGAACTGCACAAGGTCTGTACCACTTAAATCATTTAAATATTCCAGATCTAATAGGCTGTCTGTAAATATTTCATGCAACTAGGAAAAACTTGTTCATATGCCTGTTGATTCCCTACAGTTCCCATGAATCAGGAATCCAAATGATCCTATCCCTTCAAATGCAGTGGCTTTTGAAATCCCATTTACCCTGCACACCTCCACTTTCATCAACAGCGGCCTCGGTTACCTAACACTCGCTTCCATGGGTGAAACACAAAACCAGATATGAAGTCCTATTTTGCTAGCAGTCAGATGTCAGTCTTTGTGAAAAATAAGCATGATCATTAGATTTGTTTGGGGATGTTTTTTTGTCCATTTTTATTTTAAACTGAGCTATTGGGTTAAAAAAAAAAAAGGAAGTGCAAACTGTAATTTTGTGGTTTCGAAATTGCACAAACCGTAACAACTCTAGTGGAACATGGGTTAGAACAGGAGCATTTCATGTCATTAGCTGAAATGTCAGCAATGGATGCCTATGTCACTTGCTGAAAAGTGAAAACATTGCATTGCTTCAATTACAGTCTCAAGAGTAGGAAACAAGCAAACAGCTGTGTTTACACTTCCTTTAACTGAACGTGAAAATCTTGTGGATAGCTACCAAAGCCATATACCAGCTATGAGTGTCCATCCACATATTTGCAACTGAGAAAAAAGGGACATAATTTAGTCTCAAACATGGGTCCCTCAGCATGAACTTGACTGTTCCAACAGCTCCCGACAGCTCAGAGATGCTACAGGAACAAGGCCTGCTGAGAAATCTCTGAGCTGTCATGTTGAAGCACTGAGGTGATACACACTCAGTTAATTTGAACAGCAAAATTTTCATGGCTTTCACTTGAGATTTCTGTTACTAATTTAGTAATGAAATAACTTTTGTGCCTCATTTGGGTAGAGCCAGTAATTAGGAAGTAATAAAAGCGTGAAGGCAAGGCTTGCGTGGGCTACCTTTGCCTGTGATCAGCAGATCTGCTGCCTCTGAAGATGACCATAGGACTGGCACAAAAAAAGATCCCTGGTGCATGTGTCAGCAGGTGGATGTTCTACTCTTGTCCTGCCCCAACAAGGATGTATTTGTATGTATCCTACATTAAAACATCCATTTGAAAGCAGGCTGAAGGAACCTGACACTTCTTTATACAGTTGATGTTTTAAGGATTAAAACGCATGAATATAAAGGTATGCATCTCAATTCTTTTTTTAAATAAACACACAATCATAATGGACTCTATTGACTGAAAATGCAATTATGGGTTCAAATAATTTCAGACAGACATTGTCTATGACAAATCTTTAATAGCTATAAGCCATTTGCTTACTTATCCCTTTGAAAAGACATTCAAATTTGTAACCAATGATAAAAATGATATGACCTCAGGAAAAACACAGCAGAATATGCAATTAATTTTGTGCTTTGCAGCTAAAGACACTGTAGGTATAACAGATCTTATATAATTCCACAAGCATGGTCTAAGGGATCGGGAATTTTTTAAGTCCAGAGAAGAGAAGGCTTCAGGGACAGCTACCTCATCCTGCCAGTAAATATTAAAAGGGTGATCAAGAAAAGAGCTCTCTACTGAAAGTGCAGAAGACAGGTGATGGGCATGACATGAAACAGAGGGATCCTACTGGGTATAAGAAAAAAATAAAATCACTGCGAGGACAATTAAGCACTGGAACAGGATTCCCAGAGGCTACAGGCTGCCATTCCTGGACTTTCCAAGACCCATTGGACAAAGCCTTGAGCAATGTGCTCTGAGCTCAGTGTTCTTTCTGCTTTGAGCACGTGGACTCTTGAGACCTTTCCACCTGGGTGAATATATGCTGCTATAATTACCTGATGAAGTTACAGTGTTCAGCTGAGAACTGCAATCTGTCCAAAGGCTGGCCAGAAGAATACACTGACAGGAGAAAAGTGCAAGTAAGGATTTTCTCTCATGTCTTTAGCAAAAGCAAAAGAAGATAACATGGATATTAGTTTCTATGTACAAAGAGTAATGCAATATAAAGACTGCTTTCCTCACAAGGCTTTAAAAAATTCCTTAAAGAAACAAGACAAAGATTTAGATAAATGGCTGAAAAACATGCAACAACTGTAATTCAGGATAAAGGTTGGCATTCAGTCCCTGGGAGATTTTGTTCATCAGGATCACATTATAGAAAAACAGTCACATAATGCATAATGAGATCTACATTCAAAATCTAATGAAAATAACTGTTTTATTATTTATAATAAATATAAATACATTTCAAGCTCAATGGAGAGTTAAAGTTAAAACTAGGGTACAGACTAAGAACACGTGTTTGTAGACAACCTGATCTAAACAATACAATACTCAAAGTATGCCTGGTTAAATTGAGTTTTTTCAGTTTGCTTTTCTAGTGACAGGATGCTTTTGTATTGGACTCAGGTCTGCTTCCATGAAGTCACTGACAAAAGTTTCGTTGACTTTATAGGAACAGATTGGGTCCTCATTACTGAATCATTTTTCATGAATCTTAAAATATGTGGAAAGGAGACACGTCTGTTAATATAAAATGGAAGACTCCGGAGCTGTTGTCCTGGAGATCATCAAGCATCTCAGGCAATGCAGATGGCATGAAGAAGCAGTTCTGCTCAGCCCACTATTTGTTTGTTGACTCATATTCAGGTCTTAAATTCACGGACACATACGCTGGGCCATAGTTGGTGGAGGTTTGACTCTGGTTGCAATGTCTGAGCTCACAACAAGTTGGCTAAATGTGACATAAAATCACTCCTCCAGGTGCCAGCAGTCGATGGCTACCTTTTTAAACTCTTAATACTGCAGTGTAAACTCAGTTGCTTTTCTGGATAAAATAATGACAATGACTGAAATGGACTGGGACAGAGAATGTGTCACCACTCAGTTCGTGCACTTTGGTGCTGATGTATTTGCTTCCCCAATCCTTAAGAGCTGGTTCAAAAGTGAAGATACGATTTTCAGGTAAATACTGAAATGTTTTTGATAATGGTCAACACAATTATGGACTGATTTACATCATACAGCTATTCTTATGTCTTTCACTGGGTCAGAGAATGTGAGAAAACTAATCAGTACCTGAACTGCTTAGTGATATTAAATTTTTGGCAAAATCCATCAAGATTTTTTCCTGAATGACCACTTGGTCACCAGGGTCCTGGTTATAGCACCCCCACAAGAAGCCTCTGTTCACTTCAGTCCCAGCCTGATCAAGTTTGGTACCCATGCCCTGAGAAAAGGAGCTGCAACCTCACTTCTGCTGAGGGTTTGAACCAGGAACAGGTGTGCTCAGCTGCTGCAGGACTTTTCTCCGCTTAACAAGAGACAGAGTCAGAAAGAACTTAGTCCTTTCCCTTCCACAGTTGCTTCCTTTTCAAAACTTCTGTAATAATAATAGACATTTGCCAGGAGCAGGGACATGCCTTAGGAGGCCAGAGATTATAAAGAAAACAAGGCAGCTTCCAATACCAGCATAATTTTGTCATTGTGCTATGGTAAAAAGAGACAAACTCCAGCTC
>WAAE01013577.1:0-12824 GCA_013400495.1 Nicator chloris
GGGAGAGGGAGTCATAACCAGGAGATAAACAGAAGTCCATATGTTATTAGATTTTAGAGGATCTCACTTTTACCAGTGTCATAGAGATATTGTGTTCTATTTCTTCCTGGTCACAGAGGAGCTTACCCTTGCTTTTAGCTTCCATTACCATGGCTTGGTTTATGGTGTTCCTTTTTGGGTGATTTGCACAACTGCAGTGGATTACTGGCTTTTGCTCCTTGCATTAATTTGTGTATATTACTGAGTGGTCTGGACCATGAGTGTGGTTTAACTTGCCGGAAAAAATTATGGTAGCGATGGTAACTGAAATGCAGTAACAAAATTTCATTCTCCTCACTGAGTACTCACTGCCACATCTGAGGCAGCAAGGCACAGTATGATGGATACACACTCCATTACATTTCCCATGGAAAAGAAGGGGGACAGTATTACCCTGAAAAAGTTCTTCATTTAACAATGTTTGGATAGATATAGCTATAAAAGGCCAATTCCAGTAAAAGGTTTTTGTTCCCTCTGCACTCCTCCACAAACTTTTTAAGGACCAACTTACTCCTGAGAGACAAGCAGATAGCTAGCTGGCTTTTTCTTGCTGGACAAGATGATTTGAACTATTTTAAGCTACCTAATAGGAATTAGGCACCCAGAGAGTGCACTAGGTGCCCAACTTTCCTATAAAGTGAACCCAAACCTTTCACTTCCAAGGCTGTGGATTCTATGAACATGGATATTTGGTCATTAGATATATCTATGTACAAAATCGTGCAAAGCCTACTACCTACTTCAGTTTCCTACCTCAGTTTGTTTTCATTTTATTCTCCTTCATTTGCAAGTATTGTTACTTTTACAGGAATAATATATCCTATAACAAGTTGCAAGTCAGTGACAGCAATGAAACTCATAGTGCTGCTTCTGCCTATCTATTTACTTTCCTAGATTTTTCTATCAGTCACACTCTCATTGTTGGAAATTCAAGTATTTCCTGGACTGAGTAGCTTGGAGCTACTGCACAGCATCTTCCCTGCATCTTCCCATTCCTGAGTGAAAGTTTATGTTTGCTAGAGTAAATGATTTCAATGAGAATAAATTTATTTCCACTAAGCACATCAGGGATGTGATGAACACTGTCCAAGTGTAGTTATAAACATTCTTTCCAAGGATATGTTGTGGCTCAGACTGTTATAACATGGTTTTACTGTACATGTTCAGGTATCATAGTTAATGAGATTTAATATTTGTGGAACTTATTAACTGTCTAATCTATATGATCTTTGAAACAATGATAAAAACAGACAACAGTAAACTTACCTGATCTGCACATTATACCAGTGTCCATCGTCCACTTTAGTAGTGGTAGTGATGTTTTTGACTTCTGCTGCTTCATCACATAAATACTGGTACTACAGAGTGGGAAAAGGTTTAAATTACATTATTTCTAATAACTAAACAGTTTCAGGCATAGAAACTTGAATTTTAAGATAATAAATGGCTTAAAAAACCCTCAAGGATGTCATGTGTATCAAGGAAAATTAATGTTTCATTAAAAGTTTTGGACCAAGAAGCCTATTGAACCAGAAATACACATGTACATATATATGCTTCCTAACCTGCATGAAAATGCTTTAATCTTTGTGTATTGTACAATCAGATATCATGGGTCCGATTTGCAAAGAAGTCAGCCATCTGCAACCCATCTGAAATTAACACTGGCCACGGGTGAATTTTACTTACCATTTTATGGCTTCCTTACACTTCCAAACACGTAATGTAGCATGCAGGCTTGAGCATTTTGGAGCACCATTTAATTTCCTATACTAATGTGAACAAGCACTTGATTTCATGGTTTGTCTACTTGTAATTGTAGCTTGATTGTGAGCTTAGAACCATTTGTTCATTGGGCTTTAAATCTACATTTAATTGACCAGCTTTGTGAATGATTAAGTGAATTCAATTAGTTTTAACATGGCACACTGGGATCTCTGAATAGATTTGTGTCAATTAAAGTACTTTCATATTTTATGGTGCTTATGATATGTTAGAAAAATATTTTTCTGCATCATTACTTTACCATGAATACAAGTAAGATGAACTTAAAGGCATCAACATTTTCTAAACCTTGGATAACTTATTGCCCGTGACTAATCTCATTTTTTTCTGGACAAAATAGTTACAACATAACAAAAGACAAAAAATCACAACACAGCAAAATAAAGTATTTTTTCTGTTTATCTTCAGTTTATATGTCTGTTTAGTATGGTCATGGTGTTTAAACGTGAAGGGAAATATAATACAAAAATGCTGTTTCTAACAGACATTTCACTTATAAAAGAATATAATTACAGGTACTTTGGGAAAATTTTAGCAGGAAAATGGGAGATAAGTTATGAGAAAAGTAACTTTTCTTTTAATATCTTTTTATAGCCTCTTTAGCATCTTCCTGTCTTTTCAAAAACCTCTAGCTTTATCTCTTCCTCAGAAAAGATGAAATAATTTGTGGAAGGAAAGATATACCATGATACACACTTTACCCCATAAAATTTATAAACAAATAAAGTTTATAAACTTTAACATTTATAAACTAATATATTCCTAGTTAGTTTGTCCACAGAAGCCAAAGAAATAGGTTTTTTCCTGATCCTGTGGAACTGTGATTTAAATCATAGATGAAGTGAAAGATTTCTACTTAGAGACACATGGTAAAAAAAGATACACTCTATTCCCTAACATGGTAAATTTTCCTATGACACTTCACTCAATTCTTGTGCTTATGCCTATGTTGTAAGCCTTCCTTACGCCAACTTCAATGAAGTTCCACATCAGGAAGTTCAGGTAGTTTAAGTATAAAATACAATAACTTAATTTGTACCACATGTAAAGACAAAATCTACATTTTTTTGGTTTTGTGTTTTATTGTGTACTCTTGTGATTCATATTGATCATATGAGCCAAGAATTGGACATAACAGACAGCAAGTTGGAAAATTGTTTTCCTTAAAATACTGAAGATGTCAAGAATCTTGGTAGATTTATTTACTATGTTCTACAGTAAGAAAAGGAAAAAAAAATTTAAATATTTAGAGATTCTAACTTTTATATACTTTTCCTTCAGTGGGAGATTTTGTTGCCTTACCTGCAAAGTACCATCATTGATGACAAGCCGAATTAAAAAATGTTGTTTTGTTTCTGGGCTCTGTTCAATGTTTAGGAGAAGTCCATGAGGATTATAGGTCTTAAATTCCAGTTGGAAGAAATTTTGCATGTTCAAATGTAAACCTTGAAATTCCAGGTAGGAATCACCATAGTAGTGAGCATAACTAAAATCTGTGAATAGAATTTTGAGACATGTATAAAGACATTTTTCTTCTTCACACACTGCTTTCTTATTCTGGTAGTAGTAGCAAAGATATAGGATAATTTTTTACATCTTTCAAGGATTTAGATATGAATCTGAAAAATGATATTAGTTTTCTTCTGTCAAAGGTTAACACTGAGAGTTTATAAAACCAGACATAAAAGTTTTGGTCAAATTATATTAAGCAAGCATATAGATCAATCTTTGAAAGACTAGGCTACAAAGATCAATGGCATAAGGGCAGCTTTGGCTCAACATTTTTTTCAAAGTTAGGTGTTTTCACCAAACCTAGATGCAAGAATGAATGGTTTTGAAGTGTTTACAGAAACTACGCAGTTTGGAAAGGAAGACATTCTACAACCTACTTATGAAGTTGGCATCTTGATAATATATCAACTATTTTGTGGTGCTTGGGTGAAAGCTGAAAATTTCTCTTGGGTCTACATCCAGCTTGGCTGATTTATCTATAAACCTCTTAACATTCAGCATCCTGTGCAATACCTGGCAATGGCAGCTGTAAGTCTTATTTAAATAGAAAAGATAGGTGAAAAAATGGCTTCAACCCCATCAGATGACATATGACTACACTTAAAAGGGGTTTCTTTTTATCCCTCTCCTCTCCTCTCCTCTCCNTGTTGTCCCATGTACGAATCATTAGAGTCATTCTGCATGATCTGGATTAATTACATTGCCTCCTCTCCTCTCCTCTCCTCTCCTCTCCTCTCCTCTCCTCTCCTCTCCTCCCTCATTTTTTCCCCTTTTTTCCCCCTTCCCATCCTTTTCTTTCTCTTTCACTTATTGTGTTTTTACAAGGGAAGAGACATTCACATAGGTGCCTATTCATACATAGCTGCAGTCTTGCACTTTGGTTTTTATACTTGTACTTGAGATCACTACATTTGTCTGCTTATAAGGACTTAAAAATATGGGTCCTCTTCCATACATGTAACATGAGGAGTTAAGTATTTTGATTTTTGTAGAAGCAGGTATATGCTTTAATCTCACAGCATACAATTATTTGTTTGATCAGCTTCCTGAGACCACTAAAAATGTATAGCAATATTAACAATCCACCCATCTCATGAAAAATGTTGGTGCAACAATATGAACCTGTATACAATACACAACACAAAAGTGAATTATTCCATTTCACTTTAATCAAATTTCACTCAATCATCTCTACAAGTGTTTAGAGTATCTTTGAAGGTCAGAGATCTCTTTTTATTTTTCAAAATAGGTAAAATTTTCATCTGTTGTGACAACAACTCCAATGGCAAATACCTCACTATATATGCTTAAATTCTGAAGAAAAATGATGCTGGGATAAAACAAAAACTGTTGATGTTGAATTTTGGTGTATCACTGTAAGAGTATGCTGAATTTTATCCTTTCACAACTTTACATAAATCTATTTACAAAATCAGAGTCACTGTCGTCGAATCTCAAACAAAGCTTTTAAGACATTTTCAGTACCACGTAAGAATAATCAACATATGCATACATACAACATGCAGTAAAATAGACCAAAAACTTCAAGCAATACCAATCAATAACCAGTGCTGAAATAAAGGACTTAAATAGTTTTAAATGTATTTAATCCTTCAAAACTCTTTTTTGGACTATAAGACTGCAGGTATAAATTTCAGAAAATTTAATTTTAAAAAGCTGCACAGAAAGCTTTTTACATTTCACAGACAGGACAATTTCTCAAAGAAAAGGCTTTAGAGAATCATCGCCAATCCCTAACCGTTGTTTGTTCTCCTTCCTGAGTTAGCCACTGAGCTCTAAATCCTTCTCTCATTCTGTTTGCCCTGAATTGCCCCTGAAGAGGTTTTGCTTATCCCGAGGAAGCATTCAGTTATCCCCACACTCCTGAAAGTCTGATATCTAACCATCTTTTTTCTTGATCCATTTAGGAGATCAGCTTGGCTAAAAGACCTCAGTGTTGCACAAAACATCCCCGTCCTGCATTCCTAAATCCTTCTGCTACCTTCCCGATATTTTGGAGTTAGGTTGTTTTTATAGTTGGGTTGTTTTTCTTTCCCACGATGTTCAGTGTATAATAAAGCTGACATGTGAGAACAGGTCAAAATTATGTTAGCTTTCAGAGGTTTTTTAACACAAGACGTTTGAGACCCTAGATCCCACAGAAGAGTAAAATCTGTAATCATGAGGAGGAAAAAAAAAAAAAAGGTAGGTGCAGGAACAGTTTATTCATGATTCCTGAAACTGTAATTTAACTCTGAGGCCAGACTGAATTATCTACTAAAATTCAAGGAAGTCCAAACCAGCACAAGCTAGTGGCATCTGCCTTTAGCTTTCTATAAGTAATTGTAGCAAGCACAGAGAGCACTGCAGACATAAGTGGTTACTTTATTCTGACCAACGTCCATTTCTTTTATCTTCATATGGCAACAAGTGATGACACCATGCAAGACAATACACTCCATTAGTCCACAGATTTGAGGCCAGTTTGGCTTCATTTGGGAAATACATTTCTGCTGCTAAACAGAAAACTTTTTAAACAGATCATCTGCAGTAAAATTGCTGCAATACTTCTGTGTGGAAATATGGAAAGAGTTAATGAGTGAAAGCACTGAAGAATATTTAGCAGGCTCCAGGTTTTTGTAAACCCCATAAAAACGTATATTTAATAACAAATAGTCTACATACCTTCCCACAACAGCTATTAACATAAACCACTGGTGTGGTTTTACCTATTAAGATTCTCACATTGTTTGTAACAGTACACAATTTCTTTTTATAGAACATAAGCTTTGGTTATAATCCTTCTACTGCACGTAGATGCAGTTTTTTTTCATTTGACCTCTGGAGTTGGCTTCCTAGACTGCTTTTTGTCCTAATGGAGAGGACTCATCCCCCAAGCCTTTAGAACAAAAAAAAGAAAAATTGAAACTGTATCTTATCTTTCCATAAGAATGCCAAACACTTGCTTTCCTAAGAGACAGACAAGCCCTATAAAATCCTCTCAGCTTTAGCTTGCTCCCCTGTGTACATCCGGCTTTCCATGTTTTTGTGTTTACTAGACTTCATATTAATGTCTGAATGTTAAAAGGTTTGAGATTCAGCTGAAATAGTAAGCAGATACACAGGCAGGTCTGAAACCCAGTTGACAGGCAAGCTTCATTAACTCTCGCTTCATCTACTCCCTACTGGTTTTCTCTATTCCAATGAGAACCAGATTCATCAGCTTCAGAATGGAGGCCTGCAAATTTAAAAAATTTTGAGAGCTACACAATTGTAAGTCTTGGTTTTTAAAGGCAGGTAGATAGATAATGAAAACTTTTAATATGTTCACGAACATTCACCCTGGTGATTGAGCTTTTGTCTCCATGTATTTCTATGTCTGATGCACCCCCTGCAGTTTGCATGGCCTCAGGCACAAAGAGGATTATAATAATGCTCTTCTTCTTTCTGTTATTCTTTTTGTTATGTTATACCTGGGAACAAAATCCTCCAGTTCAAGCTATTTGTCTTTGCTTTTTCATGGACATATATTTCGCATCATTTGTTATTCTTTTAATTAGAACTATCTTAAAACATTCAAATAGAGGGCATTGTTGCCTATGGAAAGGACCTGTCACAACAATCAGAACAATTTATTTTCTATTTAAAATTTTAAATTATTTTTATCAAGAAGGAACACATTTCTTAATAGTATAAAACTGTGGTCATAAAAAACCACTTATGTTTATTCAAAACTGGACAAAAAAAATTAGAAAAGCAAAACAAGAAAGAGCAAGGCCTGTTCCACAGGGCAGTTTGCAGACCCCTTAAGCCCAACATTTGACTTCCAATGGACGTCCATGTTGCAGGTTTACACAAACAGCAGATCTGGCAGCAGATCTGTGGGGGCTGGTGAGCGAGTTGTAGGGACAGACAAGGCAGTGGCCACCATCAGGCAGAATTTTGCATAAACACGTGCTGAAAAGAAGCTGAGCCAGACGTAGAAAGGGAGTAGGCATGGCCAGAGGCCACGTCCCAGCAGGTAGGGATGGGTGGGCTGTTCAGACAGGAGAGGCTGGAAACTTGTGAAGGACCAGCAGACATGCAGCTGCTCAGGGCATCGCTGAAGGCAAACAAGGTTCTTCAGGAGACCCTCATAGGCAGCTCAATCCAGAGCTGGTGTCTGCAGAAGGGGGCAAAGACAAGTGAGACCATTACTGAAGTCTCCCTTCTGCGGGCTATGGAGGCACCAGTACATTAGTTGAGTGACACTGGAGGAGATTGCTGGCTTGAAACATCTCAGGTTCATGTGTGGTGAAAGGGTCAAGTCAGGTCTTGCCCTGGCCAGGCAATGCCCTGCTGCACACACCCTGCACCCCCAGGGCCTGCATCCCAGCCCTGCAGTGGGGCCAGTCCCTGGTTTGTGGGAGGCAATGCTCCACACCCTGACCCTGGAGCCCCTAACCCAGCTCCTGAGTGGCAAAATGACCAGAAGTCCCACCTAAGGGAAGGACCCAGGAAAGCTAATGGGTGTGTAAGCCAGAGCACAAGGCACACACAAGTCTGGACCCTACATCCTCTTGGAATTTCTCTCAGGTGAGCACCACTGGAACCAGAAGTGGTAGTTATATTTGTTCTCTTCTATATCTCTTCTCTCTTTCTTCTAATTCCTTCTTCTCACGGTTTGAGTACCTAAAGTCAGATGTGTTGGAGTTTGCTAAGTGAAATGGGTGTAGAGTTTGCTAAATTAACGCTTTGTGAAATACTTTATGTTGATTTAATGTTGCTCTAACATTAAAAAGTTCACAGATTTTCTGAAGTATGACAGTAAAGTTTTTATTTGTTTGCCCTCTTGAGAATATCTTGTCAGTGTTTCTCCCTTGCATCTAACTCAAGTTGCAAAAAATAATGTTAAATCCTTTTAAAAGTCTCATTGAGCAAGCCCTGGGGCCTTACACAAATCCAACCTGATGTCCTCAGAGGCTTGTTTGTCAGCTTGGCTGTCTGTTAGAGCAAGGATCTGGGATTCTACGCAAGGACTAGCAGGCTTACCCAGCTCACAGGTGGTTAACCCCTGTTACTCTTCCCTGTGGGCACCAACAACAGTGCCAGGGTAGCCCAAAACACCAAGAGTGACTGCAGAGCTCTTGGTGTCAAAGGAAGGCATGAGGCCATTGAGCAGGAATTCTTACAAAGAGGTTATTGAGCCTCCAGTCAGGCTCTTTGTAGACATTAATGACAGAGGGATAAGAGAAAATATTCTTAAATTGAAACAGGTATCGTACCACAGTAGAAACATACTTGCTGTCCTAACTATAAAGAATTCATCTCCTTTTTTTTTTTTTTTTGACATTTCACAGAATATAAAAGCAGGGTTAATGGATGATATTAATCATATGATGCTTTTTTTTTGTTACCACTTTTAGAAATTTCTGTTTCAGGTGACCTATGCATGTAGGAGTGAGGTTTGTTTTTTTTTTCCCTCTCAATGTTTTGAAAGTACCTCAGCTTTCATTTTCCCTACATTTGTTTTCTCTTAAAAAATCCAATTTCTTTGAAGTTTCATATTTAATGTGTTACTTTAATCACTCTCTTTTGCGTTCTAAAATAAGGTGAATCTTTCCAGCAAGTCCTGAAAAACAGCCACAGAAAAATAATCCATGAGTTTTACTCTTTAATCCCTTAAATACAATAATCTACTTCATATTTGTAACCACCATTTAAAAAGTTTATTTTCAAATGAGTCTCATTTACTTCCATACATTTAATTTAGTCGTTTCAGCTGAAACACCTTAAAGGCAGAGCAGAACAATGTTCTCCAACCATTATTTCTATTTACAGTTGCAAAGCTATTTCACTGTGATGTGCTTCACCTTTGGTTCCACATAAAATACCGACAATTACAGTGAATCCATGTTTTATGCTGTCACAGAAGTCTGTGCTGCATGACTAGCAGGGAATTATAGTTATGTTTTTCTCTCAAAGTTGAAATGTTCTCTAATATGGCGTGTTAGACAACAATAAAATGTGGTTAACATCCATAACGGTTGCCAGTGCAGCCCATAAGTAGCTTTCAAGCAAAGAAAAACAACAGTTATGAATAAACGCCCTTTACTGTTGTTTTTTCATGCTTTCACAGAGCCAGAGATTTGAGTAGCCTGTGAAATTCTTCTGAAAGAAAAACATGGCTGTTTTAGGGCTCCTATTACTTCACAAGATCTTTACTTCTAGCCTAAACATACACATATACACATGCACAAACACATACATAAAATTCAGGTGCCTTAAAGATATGGAACATCAGACCCTAAATCCTAGGAAGTTCCTTCTATTTTCCTGAAGTTATTGCACATCTTTCCTTTCCTCACACATGCTTCAGTCATGTCTGTTGATCCAAGTTTCAATTCTTAGCTCCTACATGTTCAACAGCCAGTCTGCAATGCTTTTGAGTGAGGTCTGTACTCACCTTCCCTACTCACTCCATGAAGGGGACAGTAGGCTGCATTTTCTATCAATTTTCAGGTCTTCCCTCATTCTGTTCAAGAGTTACAGTTGGAAACAATAATAAAACTATACATGTAATATTTTCTTACACAATTAATTTCTCAGATTTTTTTAAAAATAAAAATGTTGACTGCAAAAGAACTGAAAATATCCTCCTTGAACTCAGGGAAAAGGGGGGCAGAGTCTTCTAGCAATAACCCATTTGAATTACAGGAGGCACTTAGAATGCAATTAGTGCAGGAAATGGTTTTATTATGCTCAGAAAATTATTAATAGTTTCTAAAGCATGATTCTGTTTCCTGCTGAAGTGTAGATTTTAAATTCAAATCTACTGCTTATATCTATTAATTGCAATAATAGCTTAGTGAGATTAACTGATACTTGCATGACTGCTGCCTGCCAGTCTCAGAAGGGATTTTTTGCCATGTGCGCTAGCTCATCAACATACAGATAATGGAAAGAGGTGTTACCTTCATGGCAGTCAGAAGTGAATAGAAAAAATTCTCTCACTGAAGGCATAAAAGATACGTGTATATATATATATATATATATATATATATACGTAAAAATCAGGAAAAAACATCAGAAGTGTGTGGTTCTGTTTCAGCTAAAGACTGTGGTTTTTTTTCATTTTAAAATACACTAGAAGAGACACAGAAAGGATCAAGTAGTATTACAGCAGAAATCAGGAGCAGCTCTTACCTTGGGGATAATTTGGCTTGCTCTCACAGAACTCCACAAGCCTTGCTAAAATCTTTATCCCCTGCTAACCTTTCTTACAAAGCACTGGCAGCTGGCACACAGCCAGCACCAAGCCCAGTGCCACTGCTTACAAGTTGATAACCCCCATGGCTAGAAAGCATTAGAGCCACCACTGGGAAAAAAGCAGTTCTATCCAAAGGAAACCAAGTTTTTTGTCCTTTACTCATAAACCAACATGCTGTTTTTCAGTCTCTTACAACTAGACTTTGAACAAACAGAACTGAACTATTTTTAGCATATAATAACTGTTTTAAAGATTACAACAATATTAATGATCAAAGCAAGAAGAGTTCATAATGTGAATTTAAGATATCCTTTACAGTATTATAGACTATTCCAAAGGGAGTTATCTTCCCATTATTCAGAATAAAAACAATTGATGTAAATAGCAAGAGAATCAAGATCTTGCAATGTATTGTGAGAACTGCACACTTAAAGCAGGAGCTTTTAAGCCTAAAATACAAAAAAAAAATGTCAGTAATCATCCCTTACTCGAAATACCAAGTCCATAATATAAGCAAGATTATTTTCTGACTGGAAAACAAACAAAAAACCCATTGTGAAAACCAGAAAAAGACAGTAATTCTATCTGGCCAAATCTACTGCTAGTAGGAATTGACTTTTTGTAATTTGTTTCACGGTATTCTGTTTTTCTATTGCAGTCAAAAAATCACTACTAAGAAGGTGCATGGACTATCCAACCCTGGATATTGCTTTAAAGTGACACATACAATAATACTGTCTATTCTATGCATTTAGTTGAGGATGTATGCCTGGTATCTAGCAGGACTAAATGGAACTCTCTGGGAATAATTTCTCCTTGTTCCAGATCCAAGTATTCAGATATCTAACATTTTGATTTAGCAATTCAGCTTGAATTTGCTTAAGATTATGTAGCTATGGGAGAAGTGAAATTCAGGTGATTTGCTGACAAGTATTTTCAGGAGTGTGCTTCTTCCTGATGAAGGTTATTATATAAATTCTTGTGAAGGCCTTAGATTCAAGTCATGCTTATCATGAAAACCACCTCTGTCAGTCACTGATGAAATACTGTAGCAAGATGGCAAGGTAAGGCTTGTGAACTAACTATGCTTGTTCCTCATAATTTATAGTAATTACTTTTACCTATTAATTGTGCACATGGCCCACTAAATTGACAGCTAAGTTTTATCTGTTCTGCATTTGTAACTAAGTATTGTTGTATTTACCACAGTTGTGATTTTGAGTAAGCTCATAACTGCCTAGTGAGTTGCAGTTAAATCAGTCAAGCGCATGTTTCTGTCTTCAGTACACATTGTTTTGGTCACACCTGCGTATGACATCTCTCAGGATGGTGGCAAATGGGAATGCTGATATCAGCTGCAGAATCTGTCTTCATCTTGGACACATGAAGCCTGAAAATGTTCCCAATGAAGTTGTACCTCGAGATATGAACAGTATTCACAGTATTACCATATCAAGCTGTCTTTTACAAGTTGGGATGACACTCATGACCCCAACAGCAAAGCCATGGTGCTCTGAAATAATACTTCATTCACTCCTTCTAGTGAAGTTGAGACTCTTTTGACTAATATCTTACTTATAGTACTGTGTTCAGTATTTCTGTATCCCCCTGCTTTCCTTTCCTCCAATTAGACAGTGCAAATATGCAGCTGTCCCATGAAAGAAATACTAAAGCCTCAATTAAGAGTCTAGTGAGCATTATTTCTGCTTCCTTCATCTTAGATCATGTATTAGAAGCCTGCAGGCTTCTAATGCATTCTTAATCATTTTCTAATGCATGCTTATTCTAATGCACTGTTTTCTTACTAAACTTGTTCTAATGAAGACCTCCATGCTCATAAAGCATCAACAAAAAAACACTCAGCAAATGTTAAAAATATGAATCATTCACAGTATTAACTTCTTCAATGATGTCCAATAAAAAAGGCAAAAGACAGATGCATACGACACATCACTTTCTATTTCACTTTCTGAATCCCAGTGGTCTAGGATCTGCTAACATGTATGAGAACTATGGAAACAACTGTTGCCATGAATATTAAAGAATACAATTGAGAAGTGAATCATTAATAACACACCACACCAACATTCCAAAACATAAAAATCAGTGAATGTTCTGAAGATCACACAAAAGACCTTTGATTAAAAACAGGGTCAGAAAATTTAGTAGGTATCATTTATGACACATAACCTTGTAGAGAAAACCTGAACTCAAAACTTTAAATAGATGGTTCATAAAT
>WAAE01013586.1:0-33145 GCA_013400495.1 Nicator chloris
GTGAGGTTTCAAGGGGACAGCAGTAGTGTGGAAACCCCAGGCAGCAGGAGCAGCACATGCCATTTGTATTCTAGTTGAAGCAGAAAAATCACTATTTTTTTGAGACACTGATGCCAGTCCCAGAATGAGAGAATTGATTAGGTTGGAAAAGACCTTTAAGATCAAGTCCAACTGTGAGGCTGAAGTTACTACTGCCTTTCTTGGAACTTATTATGGACTTTCAAAACAACTTCAAATGGTCTTAATACAAAACAAAAACTTGAAAGAAGCTACACAGTAACCAAGTGACTTCTCTGCTTCATTTTGGTATGAAGTGCAGAGCTTCTGCTCAGTCTTCAGCAGAAGGAAGCTCCACTGAATTTAAGTTCAATCAACTGAACCATTGACTTTAGGGGTGGCAAAGGGCTTCTGGGGATAATAAGGAAGATTAAACAAGACCAATGAGACTTGGGAACAATGGCTGAAATTTTCATTGGTAGAGTGGGAAGCTGTCTACCTCCTCTTATTTGTATCAGGGGTTTTGGTGTGCAGAGAATTTGTTGCTGAAATCACACAAGTTGAGCCTTCACTGTACCTTGAATAAATGCTCTACAGACAGCAGGGCTTTAGAACCACAGCTCTGCAAGGCAGAAAGTTCACAAGGAGACCAAGAACAGCAAAGACAAAGGTGCCAATGGCATGACCAGAATCAACCAGGTTCTTTGGTAACTACATAATAAACTTGAGGGGTGAGGAGAGTTTCAAAAACATCTGTATTTCATCCTCTCCAAGCACACTAGAGCAGGTCAGGACAGGCCCTGAAGCTGGTAGTACAGACAGTGCCATGGAACATTACAGTGCCAGCCTAAAAGCTGGAGTAGATGGCACCAAATGTCCAGTCCTTCATTGCACCATTCACAATCTTAGGTCTGGTTTGGCACCCTACCTTTACTAACCTTCTTCAGAGTGCTCTCCTCTCCAAATGCAGCAGGGTTTCAAATGAGAACAACAAGGATGAGACAAAGTCCCTTTGCTTCAATTAATGGGCCAAGGAACAATACTCAGCTCTACCTAATTCAGGAACCACAGCGTTGCAAACAGATGTCAATAGGAAATAGGTTAATCCAGGTTACTCCTGATCACTTTCTTGTTCTCCATGGGCATGAGAAAATAGTTTCCAGAATCAGTTGTTCCATCACCTTTGCAGGGTTTGAGATGAAGTCCCTTTCAACTGAAATATTCTGTTCTATTCTCCTCCACTCCATTCCATTCCAAAAACAATGCTGCAACAAGCCAAAAGCATTTGCCCATACCAAAATCTACGGTCATTCAGATTTATTGTGGATGAATCTCTAATTCATCACGTGTTTAGGTAATGTGTCAAAACATAACCCATACTACCTTAAAGGTATTTAACATTTATTTATTCCATGCACACAAGTGTAATAGTAAAGATAACTTATGTGGAATATGCTGAAACCTACACAAAATGCTTTCCTACCTCCAGGCATAATCTGCCCAACATCCTGCACAGTTAACACTGACAACTTCTCCTCTGTATCCACTCTGATCACGCCGAAACTCAGACAATTCATGGATAACACTGCTTTTCCTGGAGGGGGGCCACCCAGTTCAGAAGGCCTGGAAGACAGAAAGTCCAGCTAGACATGAATTAACAGACCAATACTGGTGATAGGGTCACTGGAAACATTGTGCTGGTTTCTCAGGCTTGGTAAGGTTAAGAAAAAGAATGGTTTCTTGCTGTGAACAAACAAGAGTTCAAGACTTATATAGTAACTAAATGAAGAAAGAGCTAAAACAAAACTCTCCAAAATTTGCAAGTTTTTTATTTCAAGTTTTCTTGAAGTTGACTTTCTGAAAAAGCATATTTTGATCAGAATCACTATCAAAAAAATCCAGCATATCCCATCCATATGTCTATTAATAAATAAAGTACTTTTCTCAGAGCATCCCTTGCTATCTCCAGAAATCCAATGGCATTTTTCAGACCAGTTATAAATATTTTTTTTTTATTTTATGCCCCTGTTTATAAATGATTAGACATAAGCAACTGATAGAGGATTCACCATCTTCTTCCTCCCAAATAACTAAGTCTTGTTTTGGAGGCATTTTAAAAGACCCTCCAGTAACTTCAGTGAGGGTGAGACCTCGCTTCCCCAAAGCATGAAAAAAACCCCTTCTGTCTGACTGGTCTTAGAAAATATTAAACTTTTTAAAGAAACCAAACAAAAATCACCCATCCTTCAGTGAAGGAGACACCTGTGAGCTTCATATGAGATGCCTTGGTCTTTGGGCATCTCTATTTGGGTCACAGTATTTTCTGACTATCATTTTAACTGGAGATTCCCCATCCCTGGAAGTGTTTAGGGCCAGGTTGGATGGGGCTTGGAGCAACCTGGAGTAGTGGAAGGGTTTGAACTCCTTCCAACCCAAGGCTTTCTGTGATTCTATGACACATTTCAAGAGTCAAGAAAAGCTTCAGTTCACTTCTCAGAAAAGGGAATTACCTGCGAATAGCAACAGTCAGTGCCTCTGAAGAACTAGCACAGGGACAGATTACTTCTGGTCTCAAACCTCTGGATTGAAATACATTCAGGAATGCATCACAGGAAGATATTGACCCTAGAAAGAACCATCAGATAATCAGAAACATTTTTCTAAGAGCAGGAAAGCTTGAGCTGCAGGAATTCAAAGGCTGTGTTCACTCTCAGCTCAGTTACATGAATACTGTTGCATAAATGTACAAAACAAATATTCTTTCAAACTGTCTGAAAGGCATTCCAGTTTATTGTACGAGAGTAGATTTGGGAAAAAACTCCTAGTGACTAACAACTACACTGAATGAAATTCCCAA
Source organism: Nicator chloris (assembly GCA_013400495.1). Lineage (NCBI taxonomy): Eukaryota > Metazoa > Chordata > Aves > Passeriformes > Pycnonotidae > Nicator > Nicator chloris. Next base: position 2,855 of record WAAE01013586.1, read on the forward strand.
CTGCATACTCCTCCTCTGGCAGCACTCACCAGCACTTAGTATCATGGAAAGTCCTTCAGGGATCAGAGTACTTTGTCACTAAACGTAACTTTATGTTAACTTCTTATACAACTCCTATCTGATTGTTTCTTATAGATGTCACAACACTTAAATATCAAATGTTTCTGACATACCTTCACAATTCTAACAGGCCTCTAGCACTTGGCCCAAAGTAGATTATATCTATATTTATATTTTGTAGGTATCAGTTCAAGTCAATTCATGGGAGAGTACTGAACTAATGAAGATATGAAGTTCAAAAACTGAATTTACACTGGCAAATCTAGCCAAGAAGTGCAGACAGCAATGAAAAAGCAGTGGCATCACTGGCACACAAACAGTGTTTTACTACAGAACAAACTACTTAGCTCCCCAAACATCAGCTCTGACACAAGGCTTACAACAAACAGAAGCTTGCCAAGACTGACACTCAGGAATGGCATCCATACTCACATGGATTGGCTCCATCTGCCACTATTAACATCCGTAAGGAGCTCAGGCTGACGTCTCTCTGATCCCTCTGAGCCAAAAGTGACCAGTGCATATCACGGGATTTTACTACTGCTACACGGGCTGGAAATCAAAACAACAATTATGCTGCATGTGCAGAGCAGAATAAAGACCAATTATAAAATGATGTAAGTATTCTTGTGTATTTACACAAATTTATGAAACTACACGCAAAATTTATGACACTACAAACGTAGAAAACAAATACAAATGCCAAATATTCAACGACTATAACACGTCTGCTCAGTGTCTCCAGATGGACTTGATCACAGAGCTTGAATGTTTGCTATAAATTCAAATGCTAAGAAACAGTTTCTTTACAGGTCTCTCAGAAGAAGCCATCCACGTCACTCATCAGTGAAACTATGAGCACACAGAATACTGAAATGGAGTACTCAGTGGGGTATAAAGACATTTTGCACAAACAATTTCATTTGTTTTTAATAACTCCAAAAGAGATGGGTGAATTAAAGACTTTTAGGGTACCTTTGTATGAGCAGACTTTCTGTATCCAGGAAAGTGGGTTAACCTTCATTAATGCATAGGGAATACTGATAACATGCATCCTGTTCATAACGCTCTAGAAGAAAGGGATTCAAAAATAAACTTCCAAGTGGCTTAAAAAATACAGAACATGTAACAATGCTTAAATAAACCCCCCCATCACCACAGCTACAGCATAACTCTCACAGTTAACTGGTAGTGAAAATTATGCACATACTCGGAAAAAATAAGCTACACAAATTACTGGAAAAGCAACAGTTTATTCTGAAAAATATAAATATTGAAACAAAAACCATTTGGGAGAACTGATGAATTTATAGCCTCATTCTGATACCAGTACACTACCAATGAAAGAAGAAAATAGCTGCAGTTTTTTGCCTTTCTTGCAATACTCACCGTTAGCACTCCATGCCAAAGGCCAGCCTCTCTTTTGAAATCCAAGACATTTGTTAGTGTTTCAGCTGAAAGTGAAGGAAAAAACCATCAGATTTAAAAAGCATATTTATAAAAATACTTAAGAACTACAAATATTTGTTAAAGCAACTCTGAAACTTCCATAACTGCTAAGAAACCAAAGCTCTGTTGTCTATAACAAACAGGCTGCTTAAGCTCCAAGTGGCTTGTTCTACTTATTGCAATCATCTTTGAATTATGATTACTAGGCTAGAATATTACAAGGTATTTAAGACCTTGATTCACTGTAATATCCCTTCCATGTGTGTTTGTAACTTCTGCCAATGAACTATGCAGACTGAAAATTTAGTCCTGAAGCAAACTTCTTCAGCTGAACTGAAAAAGTTGATCTGTATTTGAAAGAACTAGATCCAGTAAGTAATATCACCATGGCTCTACTAAATTTTCTTGAATATTTTCTCTGAGGAATTTGAATATCTTATGTGATTCAAAAAATAAGTAAGAATCAAAGATTTTAATCAAGGATTCAACTTGATTTTTGAGAGATATGTTGTATGGGTTAGGTAAAACTTGCTTAAAACTTGCTTATCACTGATGTAGGATGGATGTATGCAGGAAAGTACTTGGTTAAATAGTAGCACTGATCAATACTATGCAGATGATCAAAAGCAAGTGCAGTTCTTGGCTGTTCACTGGAAGAATAACTGCAATCAAGTAGATCTCTCACTATATTCACATCCCTGGGGAGATGTTCTTTTGTGGGATGTGATTAGGTAAGAGGAAGATCCCCATCTTGATTACAATTTCACAGGTGGCTTAAGGGTCTTTCACATATCACACCCTTTATGAATGAGGAAGTTTGTCTTTCCCTTTGCAGTTGAAGCTACTACTCTGTATCTGAAGTTCTCTGAAGACAGCACACATGACTATGCAACATAAATTGTCTGAAGATGCAAAGCTGTCAGTATCATTTTGAAGCTACACCCAGCTAACTTACCTTCTGAATAACCACATGCCTGAGTCAGTGCATGACAGTGTGCCAGCATGGAGGCATGAGATACAGTAATGCCCACTGTGCTGCCCTCTTTACTTGTTTTGTACTGAGAAGAGAAAGCATATGCCAGCATTAGATTAACAGCAAAACCAAGAAAATTTACAGTTGTGAATTAAAAACATATTACAGAAACAAACCCAGCTTTTTTTTTAGTTCAAAAAGCTGGCATAGAAATGTATTTATGTCCACAGAATACACTAATATGGTAAAAAATCTCTTTCTCTAGTCCAATTAAATTGTCCTAGGGATCCCAAAATGCTGATTACCCTCCATCTTCAACCTAACTCCACACAGTCACTCAACTGACAGTCTGCCTGGCAGCCTGATGGAAACATTGTTGTTTCACAGTTTAAGTTATAGCTGTCTCTTTTATTGTATCAAGAGTTTAAAGGAAGAAAACATCACATAAACTAGGACAGAGTAACCACGGAAGCTATCACATGACACTGGATCACCTCGATATAGGCAATCTCGGCGCTGGCATCCCGGACCTGTGGATGCCAGTCCTTGGCTGGTTTTGCCAGATGCTTCCCATCAATTACAAACCAAATGAGACGAGGCCAGCCTTCAAAGAAAAAGAAAAGCTACTGTCACCACAGTGCCAAAAATCAGAGGTTTTTTCCCCAGTATCAAGGGATGATGACAGGAGGCAAGCAAAGGCAAAATCCCTTGCTGGAGAAGAAGAAACAGCACAAAGCACTGCCACGACAATCAAGGCAGCTCTTTATAAGAGTAAGAATCATGGAAGAATCATGTGTAAGTGTAAGAATCATGCAAGCAAACCCCAAATCTGAAGTTTGACAGCAATAATGAATATACCTGCTTTTCATCCCATAAAAAATAAACCCACACCTTTGAACGTCACCACCTCGCCAGTCTGAGCTTTTGGGAGGCCTTTCTGACAGGCATCAGTGGTTAAAGCTAACGTGACTCCACAGCTGCCCAAAAGAAACCCAATCTGCTGACTACCAGCATCCTGTAGAGAAACAAAGAAATAGCAAAATTACCAATAACAAAGTTTTTGGGCAGTTTGTTGTAACAACTTCTTGTTTAGAAAACATTAAGTCAATTTATATCACAGGACAAAACAGAAGTCTATCCCATAAGACCTTTAAATGACTGAAAAAACTTAGTTTTGCTTAGTGCCAGCTAAGATTTGCAGCAGATCTAGTAAGGAAAGCAGTATCAGAAGCAATGGCTGTACATCCCTCCTCAACTCCATAGAGATGTTTATAAATTCTGCTAAAACAGAAAACTGGTTTGATCCTGTTTCTGAGTCCTGACACTGAGGAGCAGAGCCTGTAGCTTTTTAGCCCTTCCCTAACCATCTCCATGTGTGTAGGATTGTACCTGTATTTCCAGTAACTATGATGTCTCTGCCTGCCTCATTACTCAGCATGAGAGCTGAAAAGACAACCTTTCTCTGATATACTCAGAGTAATAATTCCACACGTATTTTCAAAAATAATGAATTCAAATGCTTTCTACAATTACATACCCTAAAATACTGAAAATTACTAGCTTAATATTATTTCCCACTTTTTAACTAAATATTGAATATAATTCCAAGCACAGAATGTACCCTAAACAGTCCACCTGATGCTTTCTAAAGAGCAGGCTCTGAAGGACCCCATGAAAGGACTGTAGGATTTAGACATATACACACAGACAAAACACTTCATTCATTTATCAAACCACAAAAATGTTGAATGTATCTGCCTACCTTTCTTGTCAGTGGAACTTCTATTGGGACAGGAATCAGTTCTGCCAGGAGACATCCATAAAATGCCACCATAAACATAACTGGATCACTATTAGGAAATACGAGAGCTACCTACAAAAATGTAGTAAAATAAGAAAATATGATTTTTTTGTCATTTGGCAGAGAGGGGGGCTGCTTTTTAACTTGGGGAACAAAATTTTCACAACAATGTCCAGGTTCATAGATAACCAGGCAGAGAAATACTAAGTATTGAGACAATGTATTACTATGAGTCACTGTAATGATTATTTCACAATACATTATTACAGGATTTTATTACAAGGCTTTTTTCAGCTAAAGCTGTTCCTCACTATTTCATCCATAGGGACCACTTCCAACAGCAGCCTACCCGGTCTCCAGGCTTCAGCAGGGGCTCATTCTTAGTGGTTAGCTTGTTCAGCAGGGTATAGGCTAACTTCAAGCTTCGACTCCACAGCTTGCCTAAAGAATAACAGAAGAAATGAAGAAGTAGAAACTAGAATTTTAACACTTAATTGGAAAATCTTAGTCCCTCACACATGCACTATGCATACATGACTGTATCAGAACCGTTGGCCGAGTCCAAGTACAATAAAGAACTTGGCTTCTTTTTGGTTTACCTTTTTTTTATTATTTTAAATGTAAAACTAAACATGATATTCTAAACAATACTCAAAGCTCCACTGCAGAGTAATTAAATTACTGCAGCTGCTCAGCTGTATTTCCTGCATCCTTCATCTGTGAGAATGCAAACAATAAAGTTTAACATTCTAACATATACAATGCTGCAGTGAGCTATCCTAAAGGACACAGTTATTTTCCCCAAAAATGCAATTTACTAGAATACTTCTAGTTCATTAATACAGGCAGGTTTCACTTCCCAGCATTAACATGCTGATTATGCTCCTGAGGTATGAGGCTTCTCTAGAAGGCAGTGCAAGAAGATGTTAAACGGAATGTCTCCTCTGGGAATCTGAAGAGTGCCTTTTCACTCATCTGTTTCTACCTCCCAGTTTACACTGGGCTATTTTTAGTGTTCTTTTATGAAAAAACCCCCACAATTCTATGAGATTTACAAATAGCCACTTGGAAAGAATCAATATGCTTTGCAATGAACATTTTTCCCTTCCTTAATTTCTTTAAAAGTGTTTTTCATACACCATGAATTCATAATTTACATTCCTGCAGCAATCTCCGACCACGTGTTACAAGCACAGGCAGTGCCTCTGCAGTAAGGCAAACTGCTGTTTCACCATGAACACCTAATTCCTCCTCACAGCTGGCTCCACCACGTACCATAGGTCAGGGTATAAACTGCTTTCCCAGTGGTATCCAACGCTGTCAGACAGGGGGCTTTGGGCTGGGTGGTTCCCCAGCGCTGCAGGGCAGCCAGCAGTGAGGGGGGCCAATTGCTCACAACCCCCAGGGGCTCCCCTTTGAGTACATTCACTTGATTTCCTTCAGGCTTTGGTTGATTTGGGTCAGGCTGTTGCACTAAAACCAGAGCACAGAAAAAGGGAAATGTCAATCTGTATGAAATGTATAAGTTACACTTCACAGACTATTTTATGAACCATTCACTTCTTCCTCACAGCTGTCACTACTTCCTCTGCTTTATGATGATGCCATGGTAATCATCTGTTGGCTTCCCAAAAAACAGTGACCATCACTTCAGAGTTGTGATTCCACATTATCAAAAGACCAGAATCTGAATCTCTAGCCCACTTCCCTCTGCTTTGGAAAGCTGCTGTTTTCTGCTGCTTGTTCTCCACATCTATTTCAATGAAAGCCTCTGCCAAGTCAAGAAGGGTTATCAGAGACAATGGTGACATCTGGACACTGATTTTTGCTGCACTGAATTCTCAACTGGTGACAAAAAATGACACTATTCCTGTCTAACAATATATTTTTAAAGAAAGGCCTTCTGTTAAAATCCCCCTCTACGCTGCTCCAGAAAGTATCTTGATTGTAGTTAGCAAAGTCCTGGTTGAAGTTAGTGAACACTCAATGCAGACAAACAAGCAAAATTAATAGTTCCAAGGGATGCTTTCCACAATTACATGCACCTCAATGGAAGTTCATCTGGAGAAACTTGAGCAAAAGACTAGAATCACAAAAACACACTATCTTACAAGTATCCCACTAATAATAGGGGAACTCTAGTGGTAGCTGCTCAGAAATGACACACGGAGTAGGAGAGTTGAGTTAAAGATTATCTTTCACTTGTGATAACATATGACCTTTCTTCCTCCACTGTATTAATTTTACCATGACTAGTTTCCTATCGAGAAAAGAAGAAGAAACCAACCCTTGCTAAGTATCAGTTCTGTCATGAACCACTTACACAAGGAGCAAAAAAATGTATCTGAGAGAAAATTAACCTTCTAGCAGTTCTTCAAAATCATCCACAAAAAACTCCTTCAAAGGTGGGCGCTTTGGTCTTTTCAAAGTATTCAGCAGCTGCTGGATTTTAGAGGACACTCTGCTATTCACTGGGACACCTGCCAAATGGAGAAGATTTATTATTTATCATATATTAACCAAAATACACTAAAACACACAACTTTCAGGTGGAAAAGTCATTCAGGATGAGTACCTTGTTTGGAAAAAACAGCTTTAATCAGTAAGAGTTTCCACCATGGATTTATTTGCTTTCAAACAATGCTGTTCCCTGGCTACCTGGCTGATGCAGACACCTACTCACACTTTATTTTAGCTTTTCAAACCACTGACCCCTTCATGGGACTTCAACAGAAACATGAAGAATGTCCTTTTCTCCAGGAGTCTAGGTATTTACTACATCTTAACATTCATTCCACTCCGAAAGCATCAGAATGCTTGGAAAAAATGAGTGAATCTTTCAATATTTTACAGGGCTTGTAAAAATAATCACAACACAAAACGTGTCTGATGCTGATTTTCACTTGCGTATGTTACATTAAATGCAAATACACGTTTTTATACTTATCAAAATTTAAAGCTCTGAGGCAATATAAAATTAAGATGCATATGAGGAGATCTATACAAGGGGACACAGATGGAAAGGTAGGAGGTCTATAATGCAATCACCATCTGCAGTTTCCAGAATGCTGCTGCTGTAGCCTCTGGGCACTCCTCGCACGGATGCGACCTGCGGGCGCTCGTGGTGCAGGTATTCCACCAGGCCAGTGGTCACATCAGGGGGGGCAGAGTGGTTCTCTGCAGAAATGCAAGACAGATACAGGAGCTCATCAGGCACCTTAAGTACCAACATAATCAAAATTGCTTCTTACATGAGGGTATTTCACAAATCCTCACAGGGGCTTACCCTTACAACCCGGAGGCACAAGCCTGCTTTGCTTGGAGCTGCGCCTCATTTCCTGGCTGTAGAGCAATGCTTAGGGAATGTGACAGAATCACAGAATGGTTCGAGTTGGAAGGGACCTCAAAGCTCCTCTTGTTCCCACCTCTTGCCATGGACAAGGACACCTTCCACCAGACCAGGCTGCTCCAAATCCCATCCAACCTGGCCTTGAACACTACCAGGGATGGGACAGCCACAGGTGCTCTGGGCAACCTGAGCCAGCCAGGCCTTGCCACTCTCACAGGGAACAACTTCTTCCTAATCTGAGTCTCTGTTCTTTTTTAATTTAAAACCATTGCCTCTTGTCCTATCACTAACTGCCCCTGTAAGAAGTTGCTATCATCATTCCAAAACTGTAACTGAGGTTATAGAATGGTTCTGAATGGAATGTGTTAGGAAATGGCAGTATTTTTGAGAAGTGTTTGAATAACAGACAACAAGATAAGGAGAACTGAAATATTCAGAATCCTGAGGAGTAAAAATAGGAATGCAGGAGGGAAGAGCTGGAGAAAACCCTGCTGCCCAGGGCTGGAGCTGCCTCTGTAGACACAGCCCTTGGCAAACCTCAGCATGTCACAAATCTTGCCAGAAAAACTCCAGGCAGAGGGAGATCTGGGCAGTGCTGTGAAATCCATACATTATCCCCCACTCTGAGGCAGTGATCAGCCCCAAGACAGCAAGTGCTTACTGCACTGGTCCCACATTTCCAGAGCTGACACACAAGCCACAAGTCCAGCACTGAGCGGTTTTAGAGAGATCACTAGGAGAAAAATTAAAATCCATTCCCATCCTTTCCAACAGACCTCACTGCAATGCCAATGTTCGCATTGCAGAGACTAAATTCCTTTCATGTGGGTGAGGCACAGGAAGGAGAAAGTGTTACTTCACCTCTCAGAAAAATGCCCTAGAATCAGTAAGCACAAAGATGGCAACTGTGTAAAGCTGACCAGTATAACCATTGCACAGGACCCACAGAGAGCCCATGTACACATCACCTCATGTATATGCTCTCATTCTGTTCTACAGATTTTTGAAGTTGCTTTTTGGTTGTGGTTTTTTTGTTTTTTTTTTTTTTTCTTTTCCCTTGGATTTCCCAAAGACCCAAAGCATAGGCTTCCTGCAGCATACAACTTGGCCACAGAGACAAGTGTACCTGGTTCCCACTTCCCACCTGACAAACCCTGCAGGTACTAGCAATGTCTCACTATGTCTGGAGAAGGAATAGGTTCCATTTTCAGGATTTATGCTCAGGTAAAAACCACATTAGCTTCATTAATCATTTGAGCATTTTATTAATAAATGGCCATGAGACTCCACGCTATTAATTTGTATCATCCAGAAATACCATGGCACAGCAGGGTAAGAGAAGTGGTGAGGAGTTAAAAAAAACCAAACATGAGCAGATTTGTGACTTCAGGAAGAAAGGTTAATTGGATTCAGACTGAAGGACCTTTCCACTAGTGATGACAAGACAGAGATAAATGCAAGAGAGCAGTGTCCAAAGAAAGAACAAATGGGATATGACAGAGAATTAAAAGCCACGATCTGTATTTCCAGCTGCTCTAAGAGCTAAGGTGGGAAATACTCCACAGCTGATATGGTGATCTTGAAAAAAACCAGGACACACCGCCAGCCTTACTCATTAAAAAAAAAAAAATTACACAAAAGAAAAAAATGCCCCACAACATGAAGGGTTGTCCTTGCTGCTATTATGTGAAAGACAAACATCTTAAAAATAATGCACATTCCTATCTGACTCCATTAAATACAGTAACCTTGCACTTCCAACACTGCAGTGTGCTGCCTGGGAACTTAGTTTGAGCTCATCATTAAAAATGCGGGCTGGAGAAGATGAGCTGCAAGAGAACAAGCTGCTAAATTTAAATTCTCCCAAATCTCAAAACTGTGAATAGCTATTCAGTGCATAACCAAAACACAGAATATTTCAGTAGGGCATGGCAATCAAGATATGTAAGATGCCTTCCAGATTGCTGATATCAGCACACTATCTGAAAAAATAAATAAATTCTCCTTCTATGCTCTAGGCCAAATCAAAGCCCCTTTTAGAAGGTAAGCAAGTATTAATCAAGAATCATAGAAGTTTTCATACTCTTGGGAGCTAGGAAAAGTACTTGCAGACAGGAAAAATGTCCCAACTGAATTGATATTGGCCATGCATGAATGTTACCAAGCTACAAATGAAAACTGATAAAACATGGCAAGCATTGCAGAAATGAGGAAGACCATTCTTATGTGAAAATGCATCTGTTATTTTTTTTTTTGTGAAAGGCACTGGAAATTTTATCTTTATAAATATTTTTAATAGATCAGCTCTTAACGATCCCTGAGCTTCCCTCCTTCTAGATACTATAATTATTTCCCATTAATGTAATTTTAAACCTGCATTCAGCCCAACATTCAGCTGTTTAAATGCTGGACTCTGAAATCTTTACTAAGGCCTTGATTTTGCATGCAATGTTGTTGATTTAACAGTCCTGATAGACACATCTATCTGGCCTGGGGCATGAGACATAACAAGACGCTGTGCTACATTTTGTGTATCTTGCAAGTTTTTACAGCTATATTAAGAATTTCATCAATCCCAGTTAAGCTTAAAAGGATAGCCATAACTGACTTTGTAATTTTAACGAGTTAATATGATTTCTATTAATCCATAATATGAAATCCAGAATGGCTCCAAGTGAAGTGGTGACAGATTACCTCTTTCTTACATCCACCAAGGACAAACAAAATTGCAAATTTCTCATTATTAATAAGCTTAGAAATGGGAATATGAAAAATTAGGTTTCTTTAAAGGTTTTGTACAAACAGCAAAAAATTTCCCTAATGATTAAGTACCTCTGATTTCATAACTTTCCCAAAGATTGTGTGTGTTTTTCTGTCTTTGGTGCTTACCAACTGAATCATGTCTGAAATACATAATCTGACGTTGTTTAGGGTAAAGACATGCAGACTGGAAAGCATGCACCAAAACCAGGATTCCTTTGAAATTCTGCTTTGGAATCCACTAAAACCCAACCTTAGTTTCTCAGTAAAGCAAAGCACTTTACCAAGAAGAATGCACGTTCAGATCTCATGAGCAACTGGCTTGGGTTAAATACATATACACCATACCTACCTGGTCTGTGAATTGCACATTTAAAGGCTAGTCCCAGGTATCTCCTGGTGAAGACCTTTGTGTTTAGCCCTGCTTTGGGATTTGTAATCTGATTTCATTCCAACCACACCGGCAGGTTTACTGACCTATCTGGGTGTGTGCCATGAGATCTGCAAGCACAGTGGCAGCAGTGGTGACAGGAGCGGTATTGGAAGCAGCAGCAGGTTTCCCTCCAGGATGAGATGAGGTGGAGGATGCAGAGGATGAGGTGGAGGAGCCCTGAATGACCCGGTTAAGCCAGGGCTCTACGTTGGAATGGCTCTGGAACGGAGTGGAGCTGATCCGCCCTTGCCGCCGCAACGAGCCCTCATCTTCTGATGCTGACGATGTGTCTGTGGTCAAAATAATGATGACAGGCCTGTAATGTGGGAATGGGAATGACCCAGCACCAGGAACATGGCATTTGGCCGTGCTCCATGTGCTCTGCCCAGCATTCTCACATGCTACATGTGAGGGGCACCTACTAAAGGAATGGGATATTCACACACACAAAGAAATCCCTCTTGCTGCTGTTTTTTGGGTTAAGACAACAACTTCTACACATTAGGGAGAGAACACACTTGGAGCAAAGTTTCAGTCACCTCAACAACTGGAATGACATGAGTGTTAAAAAAGGCTTCTACCTACAGTAGAGGATCAGTGAGCATCCCATCCTGTGCCTATTCCACTGAAAAAATATTTCTGTTCTGAACAGGTAAATTTTATCTCATCACACCTGAATAAAACCCATTACTTTCTTTGTTGTTTATTTCATTTTTTACTCTTTTTGAGGGGAAGGGAATTCTTCACTTTCCGATTCTTCTGACAAATTGTTTTGAGAACTAAATCTTAAAAAAACACATGGTGCTCTGAAGTTCAGTGAAAGAGTAATTACAAAGCATGTATTTTAACCATATAAACTGACAGTAGTACACAGAAATTTTTAGTAAAGCATTCTTTCATTCTAGATGTATATTTGTTGTTAGAAGTCTGACAAAGGGCTCCTGATTTAATTACCAGCAAGTTACTTACAATTTTCCAGACATTTCTCTTTGGCATGCAATCTTTCCTCATTTAATATCCATTCAAGAAAAAATATAAAGGTCATTCTAAATATCGAGAAAATACCTCCCTTGTGATTTTGAGTGAAAAACAGAAAGTCTTATTACAGAAAAGAATCCTGCCCTCATAAAGAAATTGCTGAATTTTAATGACTTGATCTTTTACATGCTTTATACAGGGTAGAGTGTCTGTCACTATAGTCTAAGAGTCCCAGACATGGAAATCTGGGGTGGGTTACATCAGGAATTCTGCAACCTTAATTTTGGTTATTTTCTTAATCCTCTGAACACATAATTGTTCATCTAGATACAATTGTTCAGCTAGATATAATTCCACATAAATTTCTTGAAGCAACCTAAAAAAAGCTACTCCTCATCTTGGGCAACACATTTCAGTTACCAGCTCTTGAATTTTCTGATTTTCAAGAATATGTGCATTTCCAATAGCTTCAGAATACTTTGTCTTAGGAGCCCAAAATCACAAAAACCAAAAAAACATTTTATAAAAATCCCATTATCTTGACAGCGTTTTCAAAGTTAAAATTGTAGCAATCTCATTATTTGACCTCCCTCATCAAACATGACCATTTTGAATGAAAATACCCAAACAATAGGTCTCTGAGAAGGTTCAGCTCTGGTGCACCCCCATTCCTAGGTCCATGTCTCATGTGATGCTCTCTGTCTGCTGCCATAGTTGGAGTTTTTGGCAGCTGACTCCATCTGCTCCTGGAGAGAAGCCAAACGTGTTCCATATTGCTTGCAACTGTCCCTTTCTTTTAGGCAGAAAGCAAAAATAAACAATTCCAGGAATATGGAACAAGATAGGATTATGAACAGCCAGGGACTGAAAAAAAAATAAAATCGCCATGTCTGAAATTTATAATCATTTCAGAAGAAGAAATAAAACTACAGAAAAATCAGATTTCTCACAGAATACACACTCTGACAATATCTCCTTACCCAGATTCAAGACAAATGAAGTCTGTGTACAAAAATGGAGTAAAAGCATTCTAATATAAAAACATAAATACACCATGAAGTAGCAAGGTCACCCAAGCAGTAGCCCTGTGCCAGTGGCAAGGGTTAATTCATGGATCCTGGTGTGTGGTGACAGAACAGTGACAGAATACTGTGTGCTTGGCTTCCAGCTCTTCCTGGCTGGGAGCTGATCCAAGACAGTCACAGAAGCCACCCCTCTTTGAGCCAGACTTGCATGAAGGCTCAGCTCCAGTTCTGATCACAGGAAATCCGTGTGGGAACAACCAGAGACTCAACAGGACAAAACCAAAAGTATGCTAACATTTTTGGAAGGATGACTGACAAAAGCAGCTCCTTTACTGCCAGCCAGGAGTTGGATTTCAATTTAACACTGCTGAAAACCATGAATTCACAGAATGGTTTGAGTGGGAAGGGACCCTAAAGTTCATCTTGTTCCAAATCCTGCCATGGGCAAGGACTCTTTCCACTATCCCAGCTTGTTCCAAGCCCTGTCCAACCTGGCCTTGGACACTTCCAGGGATGGGGCAGTCACAGCCTCTCAGGGCCAGTGCCTCACGACCCTCAGCGTAAAGAGTGTGAATCCGATGCTTCCTTCCTGGTACCTGATGATAACTGTTTGTAACAAAGTCTCAGTTACTAATACCAAAGCATGTTTTAATTGCATGAACTCCTGCCAATACAAGGACTTCATGCAGTGGGTGAATGGCTCAGGATTAGATGCTTAGCACTACTCTGGTTTTTGCAACTTTAGATCCTTCTTGCTGAGCTAACTTTGCAAATAAAGGCAGATCCATAAAAAGACAATTATTTTTATGATTTGATATAGCTGAAGAAAGCACATAGAATGTTTTTGAATGTCCTGGTTCCCCATGATACAGAACTCATCCAGTGGCCTATTCTCTTATAGAGATAAGAGGATCTTCTAACACCTCTTAGAAAGAGCTTGACAGACTCTAGAGGCACTTAACTCTTCATAGAATATCCTGAGTTGGAAGGGACTCATCAGGAATACTGAATCCAACTCCATGTCCTGCACAGGAGCACCCCAGGAATGACACCATGTGCCCAGGAGTGTTGTCCAAATAGTTCATGAACTCCAGCAGGTTTCTGGCCATGACCACATCCCTGTGGTGGTCAAACCACCAGCTTTCAGCTCCTAATATTTAGGGTGCTACTGCACCCTGCTCAAACCCAGTGTGAGCACACCTGGCTTCTTTGCTGACCACCTGCACAGGCATGTTAGAAGATGACATTCCAGCAGCACAAACACACAAAAACACGCAGATCCCACGGCCTCATCTTGCTCTGTACACACATGTACAGCATGGAGTGCAGGCTCAGGGACATGGCCAGGCACGTGTTCCGTTTACACACCACAAGCCCTTTTGATCCTTTTATCCAGCTGTTTTCCCCACACTTGTTCCTCCTCAAGTCTGCCCCTTTGCCTGTCTGCACTTCCTCACCTTAACATCCCATAACAAGACTCATGCAGTTCTGAAATACTCTTGCCCTGCATCCCATACTGTGTCCCTCACCCCTGGGAGTTCCCCCCAGTCCAGAAGGTGCTCTAGTGCTGACTGGTCTTGATGGGCTTCACACCTGGCCACGAGGGCTGAGGCTCTCCAGGGACAGGCTTGGCCAGGGTGACCCTTCTCAAGTCTTGAACTTGCCTTGCTGCCTGTTGGTGTTCCCAGTGCCCCTCTGGGCTTGTGCAGATGGGTCTGAGACAGGCTGGTGGCTCCTGGGACAGGGTGTTATTTGGGCTGCCCCAGACATGCCCCATGCTCCTCTGCAGGTGAGCAGGGCAGCTTTTATCACACAACCTAACATTCTCCTCATAGCATCTCAGCTTCTTTTTAATAGTCAATCATAAAAAAAGATACTTTAATAAAAATATTTAACATCTCCTCTAGGCAAAAACATTCAGGATCAAGAAAGAACATATATAAGAACACAGAGGATTATTGTTTATTAACTAATGAAATAATTGGAGAACCCACAAAAATAATATACTTAAGTGTGTGACTAGCAAGCTAAAGTGGAATTCTCTTTAAATGGGAAGAACAGAAAGAAGAAATATAGCCCAGAAAGCATGAGGGGAGCATACCTGAACTCTTCCTTTAGAGAAGGGGGATAAGAACTAGAAATGATGGACAAGGGCAGGAGAAGTCAGTGTGCTTCTGCTCCTGGGCCACATTACAGCAGATAAGTGTACATTCTCAAAATTAAACATCTCAGGAAATCCCTCTTCTTTGTATACAAAACACTAGCCTCAAACCACTTGGCTTGCTAGCACAGTATGTTGTATGATTTTCATAACCTCTAAAAAATTCATTGTGAGACAACAGAAGATTACCTTTTCCCCCTAAAAATTAAAGAAGGCATTCTGCCATAATCAATCTGAACAATTATAGCATATTATTTTCTGACTGTTTCAATCTGCTCACCATTGAATAGTTGAAACCATCTGATGAGTGCTCTGCAATTAATGCAGCAACTTAATGCTCTGGTATCATCTTCAACTTTTAAAAGAAGAAACTTCTGCAATGTGAAATGAGGTATTTTCAGCTCTGACATGCTTGCCTAGATTATCTCTTCTGAGTGAGATATGATGTAAGAGAACATACTTGATGCATAAAGGGCACCTGCTTTCATGTGGACTTTTAGCAGCTACACTATCTCTAGATGACACACTAAAAACCACGAGGAAAAACATCACAGCATAAATCCAACCAAGACCTGATTATTGAGAAATACAGCCATGACATAAACTTCAGTGCAACCTACTAACAACTTAGGGCAGGGACACCTTCTGCTATCCCAGGCTGCCCTGTCCAACTTGACTTTGGACATTTGCTGGGATGGGATAGCCACAGCTTCTCTGTGTTCACTCAACATGTACCTGGAGGTGTGTATGTCTCTACTGAAGAGTGCACCAGGACAGAGCGTCTCTTCGAGGGCATGGGCATCTTCCTCTCTTTGTATTTTGCAAGTGCTGCTTGTACTGCTTCAGTGTGGACATCTATATAGAAAACAAACAAAAACGTTAGACTTTCAGTTAATCACGAGGACTGAATCAAGACCACTGCCTCCAGCTCCAATCCAGTGCAGAAGCATTGGTTTCCAAAGCTAAGGGAGAATAAAAGCAGGGGTAAGTTGGTACATTTTCCTCATGAAATCAGTCTGAAAAGGCTCTTGGAATAGCATTTTGGAAACCCCCCTGAAATAAACACTGTAGTTACAGAGTACCCAGTATGTTAGTTTTGAACTATCAGTTATTTTCATTTGGGGGGAAATTTCAATGCAGATTCTGTAAATTTGCAACAGCATTTGATTCTCCATCCTCAAAATCCAGGAAGGGAAAAGAAGTACAAGTACATGCAGACTTGAAGTTCTCACAAAACAATGCAAGTAATAAAAAACAGAAAAAAAGAGACTAATGGACTCAATGATCAAACAAAATTCTATGATTCTATATGAAGAATTAGGGAAAAGACACATAGAGCTTTCACTTTCCTGAAAGCAAAAATTACCCTAAGAGGCTCAAGGGCTATATTTTAAACTTCCTAATTTTTAAGCCCAAACTGAGATTAAAAAGGAATTCAGTGTTCAATCAAGACCTCACTGCAGATAAAATTTAATGTATTCCAGTGATTTTTCAGCAGCTTTTTCTCTTTGACATCTACATTCCAATGGTCTCCAAAGCTACAACTTATGCAAGAAGAAAATTCATGAGAAGCTAACAGATGCTGAGGAGGAATGAGGCAGACAAAAAATATACTTTGACTTCTCACCTAAGACTCAAAGTCATGAAAAGCACAATACAACATGTATATACTTTAAACATAGTTACAATGGGCTTGCTCTGGTTTAGTAGTGGCATTCTCCAATCTAAAACACTTCAAGACAGGCAGGCACTGCTTGCTCGTTTCCCTCTCTCCTTCCTCTCTGTGGTAGGATGGAGAGGAGAATTACTGGGAGGCACAAAAAGCAAAGATCATGGGTTGAGATAAGAACAATTTACTGAAAACAGCAATGAGATATGAAAACTAACAGTAACAGCAGGACTAATGACAGAGGGTAGAAGGAAAGAATTGCTATTGCCTTGTGTGGCAACCCCTGCCAATAGACAGAACCCAAACCAGGACAGAGCCCAGAAATGAGTATGTGATTATGCACTGGGCTGACTACATTTCTTCGACAAGGAAACTGCTGTACAAGGTTTTCAGAATTTAACTAGTCAATTTGAAAGAAAATACATATTCTTCCAGTAAGTATCCATCTATTCTTTTGCTAAGATGCTAATATGTAACAGGTAGACAAATCTGAAGGTATGAAACTATTTGTAGGTATCTGTGTGTGACAGACATATACTTACACAACTTACATACAATATACAATGCAATGTAATTACCCCTGTACCTACAGGGATTTACCTTGGTGATGACAACAGGTAAAATGCTGTATTTTACAGTACCTTTTCTTTTTTTTTTTTGTTTAAAAAGAATCATTTCTGTACTAGCCCTGAACCCCCTTTGGTCATGCTCTGCACAAGGCCCTTCCTAAGGAACATGCCTTTCAGTCTGGCCAAATGGATTCTACAAAATCACAAGAATCCCTGAGCATATGGTCCCAGACACCAACCAGTTCTTCACAGCAATAACATCAATTTTCAGGCTGCAGCTCCTCGCAGATTATCTGTTAGAGCAGTATTTAAAATATGTATATATGCAAATGTACTATCCCACCTGTGTGTTCCTACAAGATTCAGGAATGTACTAAGTAGATGCTTATCTCAAAGAAGAACTTTTTGTGCAACCAACTTGGGAGGTTGAAAGATGATGTTGTTATGAGAGAAAAATATTAAGAAGGAAAAAGGAAAAAAAAAAAATCAGTAAAACCTCTATCCTTTAATACAATAAATTTTTTTTGTCCTGGGCCTCCTGTCAGATTTTCGCTGCTGTCCTTCACACGAAGGACTTAATAATAGATGTTTTATAAACTAAAAACTCCCCTTTTCTTATGTCTGCCTGCCTCCTTCTCCATTCCCACAGCCAGGGTTTTTATCAAATCTTGCTTTCTCCTCATCCTTAGTTTTAGCTATAATTGTCCACCAATGATGTTTATTCCCATGGGTACTCAGAAGCAAACCTTTTATGTCCCCAAATTCCAGAAAGTTTTAGCAGGATTCAACACCAATTAAACGTTCTTTTTGCAACCTTAAAAGTAGGGGCAAAATTGGCATTCTGCAGGACACATTTCCTTGGCAGAACTTCCAGTCAAAACCAAGCTGGAATGTTTCTAGAAAGAGACAGTAACTGTGAGATGCAGTCACTTCCACCATGCCTACATCTACATACAATTTAAAAGACATTTTTTACATTAGCATTTCTTAGGAAGCAGGGAATATAAATTGTTTCTATGCAGAAAAGGTCTTCCAAAGAGCATATTAAAACACAGTATTTGTAGTCTGCATATAAATACATTAAGTCATTAAATAACATGGCAGATAAAAAAAAAATGAAAGCATACTTAGACAGTTGTGAATTTAGGGAATGGAAAGGCCTAGTTGGAGGCAAGGGTGTGCTGGGGCTTTTTAACAAACCAGAGCAGGGCAGGTCATAACATCACACAGATTTGTGGAAGCAAGCATGGGAACTACTTTTAATTCCATTTCCAGAGGGCAAAATCACCATCACCTCCTCCTCTAGTGCTAACTCCCACCCCAAAACCTGGAACAGACTAGATTAACTGATAAAAATGCAACCAGGAGACAGTAAGGATGAATTTTTATTCTGTTCCATGTTTTATTTTTACAGCGCAAATTAAAATCATCATTCCCTCTATACTCATTAAGATCTATTCCTGGCTTGAAATCTTTCCTATAATATCTTGTCCTTGGACATCAGCTGAGTAGGAACATCCTCTCTCATTCAAATCAATGAAGTAATTGCTTTCACTTCCCTGGAACACTTTGTTCCTATTCCACTTTTGCTTTAAGAGCTTTTCTACATGATGAAACACATTTCAATAAAAGAAGTAAAAGGAATGAAATTATTTTAAAGAAGCAGAACACTTAGGGTACAAAAATTCATAAATTAGTATAAATTAGATTTTAACTGGGTTTTGGAATTGCAAAAAGAAGCTCTCTACCTCTGTCTGTTACTTAAATTCTTCAAAATTTACTGTGAAAGTGATTCACTATGTAAGAACTGTGGAGTTCAGCCTTCTTCAGGGAACTAAACACTCACAATCAGACCAAATATGTCACATTTTTGAGAAAAGTAATCACAAATGCTCAACAGTGATCACTGGAAGTGATGAACAGCAAGCCAGCATTCATTAACACAAAGAATATAGGTACCAAAGTGAGGAAAACAAACGTGTGCTACCATCCAAAAGCAGAAAAGTCTTAGGGAAGTATTTCTAAGCTTCTGCAACTTTATTAAGCTGCAAGCAACCATCTACAATTAATAACTTACTATAAACATTTTCTCCTTCTGCTATAGTAAACCACACAATCTTCTCTCCTGTTCTTTGTACCCATTCTCATTTTGTTTCTTTCCACGTGTCCTTAAAGAAGGATAAAGGAGGAAAACTAGAATAGTTTGTGGACTATAAATCACCTAAACTGTCCAGCTATTAGAAGAGCATTTTTCTTTCCCTTTTGTAGCCTCTGCTCATTTATCAGCTTCTGATTCTTGTCCTTGCACAGAAGGGAGAATTTCTACAGTCAGTCGAAGAAAAAAAAGACATTTATAGGCTGACCAGCATCCTTGCTGCTCATGGATTTCAAAATATCAACAGGTAAAGCAATAAACACTATCTAAGAGGGATGGGGGGAGGACCTGGAAAAAGGTAAAATCCATGGGTTGAGACATGAACAATAATATCTGAAGTAAATCAAAATGCAATAATGTTAGTAATAAAAATAATAATAGACTTAGAATAAAAATAATAAAGTATGAACGTTATTCTCATTGTAAATTCAAAACACAGTACTGTAGCAGCTATTAAGAAGAAAATTATTCCAGCTGTAGGCTGGACAGCAGGGTTGTATTTAACAATAGCATTCACTGTTGGAATTTTTGGATAATATTTACTGTTTGAAGACAAGTATCTGGGGATGATAAAAACATACAGTTCATTTAAATACACAACTCTTCTGTGAAACTATGAAAAAAACTACTTATAGAGAGTAAATGACAGATTAATTGTATAAAACCACAAAATTGTTTCACTTCCTTGTTTATTTTCAGTAATTTATGTTGATTGTTATAAAGTACCTATAATTGCTCCAGAAAGAGATCTTGTTCTACGAAAAGCTGCATTCTCCCCTTATCAAATACTCTTGAAAAAGACATAGGAGAACTGATGAGATTTGAAGAAAGGAAAACAAGAAATAAAGACGAGAAGGAAAGAAAAGAGAATAAACAACACCCCCTCCCCTTAACAGTCTAAAGAATAAGTAAGGCATGAGATGGAGGGAAGGAGGCTGAAGCTGGCGATCCCTCACAACAGCCAATGTTTGTCAGCACACAGGGAGGTTAAAAAAGGCAAATATCTACCTCTTTGCTGAGATGAAGAAGCCAATCACTAAAGCAGTAAATCTGAAGAATTTGTTTTTTAACTACAGAGGAAAATGGGAACAGATATAAAAAGCCAGATCTGCATTTCCTTGCACAGACCTAAGTAATTTTAACCTAAACCAAGTCAAACAAAGCCATCACTATTTGGTTTTGATACCATCTGAGCACATTAAGCCTTGTCCTATATCGCTAATGGGAGAAAGAAATCCAATTATGTATGTTGTAACTAAAACTTTCCAAATTTCCAAGTAAAGAACTTGTTCTAGGCAGAAGTATTTAATGAAAAATTAGTTTGGGGAGCAGTGATAGGAAACCTCAGAAGGACATGTCAGTCCCCACTGAGGACTACCTCCCAAAGATTTCCTGCTGTAGTTGTGCTCTTCTTGAAGATTTTTATTTCTGTTAGTTTAACAATGGCATATCTTAATCTAATTATTTTCTATAATATAATTTTCTATAATGTATTTCTATGATTTAATAATTTTTAAAAGTATTGTTAAACATGTCACTTAGCTTATTATGACAATGTGCAATACTCCCTGGCATTCACAAGTTTCTTCTCAGTGTAGCTGAATACAGGCATCTTTCCCAGGAGTCTGTATATATCTCCAGAATACTTAAGAAGTCTCATTCATCATTGAATTAGCCCTAAGTAAGGTACAAGGCAGATCTGCTCCAACTCTGGAGCAAGGTTTTACAGATCAGCAGGGCAAATAGGATGCAATAACCACTCTGGCCAAGCAGTGGCCAGCCAAGGTGACCCAAGCCCAGCCTCCTGTTAAGGCTGTGCAGTGCATGCCATCACTTGCACTTCTCATCCCTAAACCCAAGACACGGAATTGCTCTGGACAACAAACAGAAAAATATCCAGTCCAAAACTATTTAGGAGAGAAAAGCTTCCAAACACCTGTTTTTCCTCACTATTGTGACAAGGAATTTCACAGGGAAATGGTGCACTTCAACCACCTGAAAAGTAACAATGGGAACAGGATGCAAGGAGGATATTAGCATTTTCACACAATTTTCCAAAACAGGTTTGACACTGTGGTGTCCATTTAAAATGAAGTAGAATGTCCATTGTGACATTTCCCTTTTTTGTGCACTTGCTTTAAACCAGGAAATATTTCAAAGAAAGCTACAATAAATATATAACCTTGCTTTAACAAAATAACCCAAACAAACAAGCAAAAAAAAATCCCCCAAATTCACACACCGTAGTCTTCAAAATTTTTAAGTAACCGTTCTACAGACTGGAAACCCAACTTTGTTTTCTCAGCAAATATGAAAAAACTGTTGAGCATGGTAAAATTCACAGCAAGAAACACATCAGAAGACAGGCCTACAGTCTCCTTCCCTTCTTGCATTCCCTCCAGGCCGGATCCCAACAAAACCACTCGGGTATCAAAACAAAAAGATATTTGAAAGACATCAGTTATCTCTTCCCTTCTTCCAAAGCACTTGCAGCTTTCTGTGCAGGTTCCATTTTACAGGCAGACCTTTCCTCTCAGGACAGGTGATGCCTGAGCTGTGTCTGTCCCTTACCGGATCGGAAGCGCTCGTCCCTCGAGTTGGTGGATCGGGATTTCTGCTGTTTTGGTACCCCAGCAGTGGCTTGGGAAGAGCCTGGGACTCTGTTCTCTGCTTGCAGGGATGGATCCACACCTGAAACACAGCTTATTTTAGTATAAACTCAGCTTTTCAAATATAATATCTGCCCCCCACATCTACGTTGTTTCACTACCCTCGACACTTACTCACAAGTTCAACTGGTGCAAGACAGTACCTTTAAAAAGGGCTCATCTTCTACCTGCATTTTAATCCAATTTAATCAATACCCATTTAAAAGAGCAATACTCAGAAGATTCACTGCTGCAATTCCCTAATAAATCCTTTGAAGATAATAATGCAGAATTACAGCTTCAGCTGTGTACAAGCTCCTGCTGTAATCTAGGTTGTCTGGGTGCTTCATGTACTCCTGAAATGGTGACAGATCTTCCCAGCCCCACACAAGGTAACAAAAATAAGAGGAACTGAACCATTCTCTAATTGTTTGCTCTGCTCCTTATTAGAACTGGGCTGTAGACAACCCAGAGCAGTTGCTCATGTTTAGGCTGGCTAATATTCAGGAAGATATTATTTTACAGATACAATTTTACAAGATACAATTTTACATTGTAGCACAACAGGAATAAAAAAACCAAAGGGATGGACAGTAACCATTAAATATCCACTATTAATTCCTGATCCTCAAAATGAGGAGACTCCCTGCTGGCTCTTGACACATCAAGGATTATATAAATTTGGACTAGGAACTTCCATTTGCAATTTTATTATACATCCACACTTTAAAATGTAATTTAAAATTCCAATGCAGTTGGGAGGTTTTTTTGCACAATCCTGACATAAATTTAGCTTAGTGCTGTGTTTTACAATAAACTTTCCTCACCCATGTAAGAGCTGCTGCACCAAGTTCACAGTATTTACTCAGCCCTTGTACCACACAGGGCTGAATACATCTTTCATTTCAGTCCTTCCTTCCCTTGAAGAGCTTCTGCTTTCCTACCTGCCCCCAAGTCTTTTGAAAACAACACATTTTGGACACAAACTATTTTGAAAACCTCTTTTCCAAAATGCAAATATTTACCAAAAGCAGCTCTCACTGAATTGAAGACATCATTCCAGAGGAATCTGGGTCAGTTCCTTTGCAAGGAAAGATCTTAGTTTAACAAGTAAGAAAAGGATCCTTTCTCTCTCATGGGGTTTCTGTCCCCTTTGTTACAAAGTGAGTATCAGGAAAGCAATTGGCAATCACTAACAAACCCAGGAATTGTAAGACATTTTTATGAAGGCCTTTCAGTAAAATATATTCTTGACATTAGGAGCGTAATTGGATTAAGTATCGCATTTCTACCTCAACTGATGAAAAAGAACTTTCAAATACTCTACTTAAATATAGTATCTTCAGGGATTTATCATCTTCATGACAAGATAAATTACTATGTACCAGCTTTCTTGGGTGTCTGTTAAAAACTTTGGATGAATGCACTCCATAATCCCTTTCCTATCCCCTTTGCAGCTCATAGTGAACACCTCTGGATGTTGAAGAGGCAAACTTGAGCTAGATATGGCTTCAGAGAGGGGTCTGTGGGAAAAATGAGCCTAAATAATAGAAAACAGGAACATTTAATAATTCACACAAATCTAAGTTTTAAGAAATTAGCCTGACTCCAGAGATATGCTCCTCCCTTCTATAATTTGTGATAAAGAACAAACACATTCCCACCTAATTTCTCCTGTTTTCCAGAAGTAAAGCTTTTTAAGCAGATGACAGAATATCTAACATCAACTGCATTCCCCAATGGGATCAATTGAGACAGCCCAGCAAAGAAACCAAAATGTCCCCAATGGACCAGAACAGAATGTGTGTTTCCCAATATACAGACCTAACGCTCCTTGAAACACTTAAGCAGAATTCTGTTTGTAGGAGAAAAACAAATGTAGTCTGCCAACTGAATTGATTCAACAGATCTGATAGTCAGAGTGGTGAAAACACTGCAGAATTCTATTCCACATTTCACTTGAACCCAAGTTTTCCATAACCACAGGTCAACAGTCCAGGGGGATTTGTTGATCTGGAAACAATAAACAACAACTTTAGATTTTGTTAAAAAGATCGAGGCAAGTCATCCCCTTAAGCCTGAGCCAAGCAAATAGATAACACGACAACTGCAATGGTACAAAGGAGAACAGGCAGCTGGGCTGGGAGGCTCTCTCAACTAAGACTACTTAAGAAATTTTCAGAAAACAGCGTATCTACATCATTTTTGTGTGATCTTGTCTGAAGAGACCTTGGATGAAGAAGATAGCAAAAGAAAACCAGAACTTTTTTTTTTTGTATTTCTTTTCCTCCAGGAGGGCTGTTAGTTGTAAGCAGAAAAAGAGATTCATGTTCTTCCCAATTCCTTACTCTTCCCGTTTGCAGTCTTGTAGTAACCACAGAGCCTTGAAGTCAGGACTTTTAAGAGCTCCTTTTCCCCTGTGGGAGGAAAACAATCTGGAAAATGAGCTGACTGGTATTATCCATCAGCAGATGACAACCTGCATGCTGGATGTCCTGAGTCAAGTGCAACCTGAGCACTGCTGTTTAGCCACACCAACACTGCGGGCAGGAGGAGCAGCGAAGAAGTGACCACACGTAACAATAGGAGTGCTTGACCAACTCCAAAACCAGAACACTCTCCTCCTCTCAAGACTAAGATCAGATTTTTGTGAATCAGAGTTACTGTGATGAAGTATGTATCAGTGAATCTCAGAAGTTTCTTTTAAATTCGAATGAGGCATGAAATCCTTGGCACTGTTAGAAACCACAACTCAATTTCTTCAGATTGAGACTCCCTTCTTACTTTCTCAAAGTAGGTTTCATATCATAGTGCAAAAACACTAACAATGAATCAGAAAAAGGTCACTTTTTGGTAAAAATAATAAGATAGTGCATCTGACTCTCAGGCTACATAACTATGTGCCAGTAAAATGCCGTTCCACAAGCTTGGTGAGCTTGTTCATTTATTCCCCTACTATGCAAATCACTACCTTAGTCTTCAGCAAAATCAGATGGGTAATTAGGCTAAGTCTCCCCACTCACACCAACACCTTTATAGAAAAGACATATACTAAAGGCACTTGATCCACTATCACTGCATTTTCTCCATTTTTAACTTGCCCAAAGCTAGCAAGAATGAAGTCAACCGAAAGAGGCTGCTTGTGCCAACTAACCGAGCAATTTGCTTCTACAGGATGAAATTAAAATTAATATTTGAATTATTCCTGTATTTGTCCATCCACAAGCACTGGAGAATCAAGACTAACAGTGGCATTTCAAGCAATTTTCATTTATACAAGCAGAAATTATTTTACTCTAAGAACAGTGGAGAGCTGTCAGGACAAGGAAGATTCTCTGCTGGCATCACTTGGGAAGATGCGCCATTAAAAACATCATGTAGGCAGAGATCAAATTTTCAAAACATACTGTATTAAAGAGCTCTGTAGAGAGCAGAGGGGAAGAGAGAGGCCAAAGAGGAAACTCCAGACTCTTTGTATATTATCAAACCTTTCTGCAGCTACTGAACTGGGTCTGGAAATAAGAAAGGAACCGATGACAGCAGCCAGGTTCAAAGTGTGAAAAGAAAGGAGAGAGGGTATGACAAGGCACAAAATCCAAAAAGTGGAGGTCTGGCTCTGGGGCAGTTACTGAGTATCCAGTCCTCACTCAAGTTCACAGTTCAATGTTTTCATCCTTTACTGTCATAGCCCATCTCAGAACATATTACACACTTTTTTTGTCTTCAAGATCCATAACTGAGTGTTCACACCTTCCTGATCAGAGGGACTGAACAAGCATTTACCCAATGGCATTTATGACCCAGAATAAGCTATTAGAAATTCCAGAGATTAAAAATAATAATAACAAAAGGCATCGTACACATGCATTATGTTTGACAATCTTCCATGATTCTGTAAGATTTTCCCATACTCAAGGAAGTAAATTCCAGCTCATAAGCTTCCACTTGAAGCCTATGAAACCATTTTAAGGGCATTAACACTTTCCACTCAAGGAAGCATGAAACAGCAGCAAAGAATACAAAAGTGTAGAAAACACTTGTTATAAATTCAATGAAACCAAATGCAAACCAGGATTTGGATCCAGTTCAGAGAATCCAAACACTGACTAAACCATCTCAATGAAAATACCCATGAGCAAGAGAGACTTATTTAGACACTATGACAGATTGGTAAGCAGAACACCTACATGGCATTAGCTAGAACTCTAATTTCTCAAAATAATAGTCCATTTTAAGCAGCAGTTCAGGAGGTGCTTCACAAGCAGTCCAGCACTCCTAATGTAGAAGGATGTGCACTGAATTGAAAAGGCACAGGAATAGCAATCTCTTGGTATTTTGAGAAACTGTGAGCACTGAAGCTATAAACTGCTTTTTCAACTAGCCCATGTGAACACATAACATTTTTACATACCTCATTTAAACCAAGTACACCAAGATCCAACCAAATTAGCCAATTAAAATTTGGCTAATCATAGCCATTATACCAATAGTATAAATTACGAATTTTAACTCCATAGCACCAAGAAAGGTACTTACAGGTTTTTCCTTTAAATTATAAGAAATTATACAGCTTTTGTAGATTCCAAGACACCAGAGAAAGCTGCACATTCCTTAAAAATGGAACTACAGGTACTAAGTGCTATAGGGGTATGTAAAACTTATCCCACTCTAACTGAATGAGAGGCTGATTTGTGGATACTTCTTACCCCCAAAGATGTAAAAACAAAAATCACAGTTACACAGAATCACAGAGCAACCCAGGTTGGAGGGACCTTGAAGATCACCTGGTCCCACCAGGAACAGAATGCATATGTATTCCTGGTAGCAGCAGAAACATTTTTCAGAGACATAAAACTATGAAAACATAAGAAAAATAGAAGTAAGGGACATGCCAGCCTCAACCAAAATTACACGAGGTTTCATCGTCATCTTCCCTTAAAATGAAAATTTGAAAATGGCTAACATTTCAATTTTGCTGGAGCAGAAGCACCAAGGAAGAAAAGAGAAGAAAATAATAAAATAATTTTAGAGTGGAATCACTCTGACACCAGAGGAGAAATGAAGTCACTCACCAAGGTGAAATGAAGTCACTCACCAAGGTGTTCACCTAGCACTAACTAAATCCAGTGAAATAATTTCCAGAGACTGCTCTGTAAAGCAGCACCAGGACACGAACTGCAATTGCAACCTCATTTACACAGCTGAAGAGGCAGCTTGAAAATAACCAGTAACACTGTAGAATGATCAGTAAGAAATCAGGATAATCAGGAAACAACCATCAAAAGGCAGGAGTTTTACTTGAGGTGTTAGAAAGGAAGCTTAAGACCATCACCTGCCCATCAGGACAGGATATTCACTGTAAATGCTGTTTATTTTATTGTGTTATTTTTGAATGTTTTTACACCCCAGCTCCACCTATATTCAAAATCACCCTCTGCCATGTATCTGATGTTATCCATCACTCAGAAGCTTCACCATGCAGCATGCCAGGTTGCCTACAGATATAATTAATTATTTCCTCAGAGTTTGATTTGTAATTTGCATGCAGAGGTTGACTGAGGAAGCCAATTACTGACTGTTAAATTTTACTTCACTAAAATAATTAATTACTGTTTAATGCTTGCTATTACTCAACACTTGTTTTTGATTTTGCACAGTGCATTTGGTTGGATCAGTGAAAAATAACTCATTCTAGTTATTATTTCCATATAACCACACAGTTTTATGGTTCGTAAGCAAAATCTTTACATTTCCACTAACTCTTTATCACTGCAGATTTAGAATTTTAGAATACAAAACAATCTACAGGAATGAGACTCTTGAATCACAAGGTGTTCTGCTTAATTCTCCTGTTAATTGTAAATGTGCTTTGCAGCCACTTCTTCTGTTCACCAAGTCCTCTGTGGGGTTGTTCAACACAATCTGGGTAATGATTTGGCTCCCCACAGATTCAGCTATACAGTGCAGCAGAACACAGCTCAATCCATTCTACATGGTATGGAGAGAGCAGGAGTTTGCACATGATTAGTTTGTAGGTGGCAGCTGATGAGGTGTAACAGTGAAAGTGACACTTCAGAACTCAAACCTACTGCCATGCAAGTACACTTTTTAAGACATAAGGCTGTAGAAAAACATGATTTAGTGGTCCTAGGGATGTCAAATCATAGAGCAAGAGCTCAACAAATGTAAAATGCTGACATTCATCAGTCTGCAGAAACTTGATGGATACTGAACCTTATGAATCCTTTCAGGAATGCTGCAATTAAATTGTTAATGATAAAAAATTTCTGCAGGCTCAAAGCCTTTGGGACTCCCACACACAATTCTGAGCCATGCCGAATCTGTGTCAATTAAGCAAATTTCAAGTTAGAACTGGGTTAATGGAACATATGTCAGGAAACTGAAACAGGCAGTTAGCTTCATGTTTTAAGCAAATTTTATCTTTTTGCCAGAGCATCATTCTTTGTGCTCAGAGGCAGACTCATTCATTTTTTTTAGCATACTAAAGCTAGATTCCTGTCAGCTTAATGCCAAACTAAGCAGAAGTGGTAAAAAAAAAATCAGGTAATCTGGTATTTCTTAGAAAGTGTGGTATCAAGCAAGCAGGACAAACCATAGGATTTGCTGACTCATTAAACTACTGCTTAAGGTGATTAGGGAAAATATAGCTGAACAAGGAGAAAAATCTTTAAGCAGCTGAAAATCTAAACTTACTTTAACAAGTATGGAAGAGTACTGGAGTTGTCTAAGCTATGCTTGAGAGCTCAGTACTTGAATATTTGTGCAAACAGCCTTTTGAGAGCTGAGAAGGAAAAAATATGAAGTAAAACCCCCACTGTCAATAGAAAAGAGTGAAGGCAGTGTAAATCAAAGGTGATGAGAGATTAAACGAGAGACAGAAATCCAAAGACATGACTTTCTAGGAGACAACGTGCATTGACAGAATATTTCTAATAATTGTAAATCCTCCGCCAAAATCCGTACCTCAGCTGGTCTCAGAATCTTTAACTAAGCTGAGATAGAGGACAGGGTATTTTGAACAGAAAACTGAGACAATTCTTTCCAGAAAAATGGTGTAAGGAGGAGAAGCTGTGGCAGGTGAGGCTAGAACTTGCTGCTGACTGTCAAAGTCACCCTAAAAATTCAAACTGTTTCTCTGCAAGGAACAAGCCATTTTAAAGAGGTGATTTTGGTTCTGCTTGGCCTACAATTACAAATTTGCAAAGGCAAAACCTACATCTATTCTTAAAAAAAACCCCAAACCCAAATAAAAACCAAAAGCACAAAAAAGAAACCTTTGCTAAGAAGCCCCATGATGAAACACCAGATCACATTCTGACTGTTCAACACTGTCTCAGTTTACAGTGTCTCATTATTGCTTGCACTCACCTTAGTTTCTTCTCATTTTCCCTTATCTTAAAATCTATCAAGCTATGGAAAATTGAGGATTATAGAACACCAAAGCTCAGTAGCAGCCTAAGAGCCCTAACCCCAAGTGACTTCAGTGTCCTAGTATAAAAATAAATTTAAAAGAAGTTGGGCACTTAGGTTTTTGCTGTGGATGATGAAGTCTGATAATAACCAGCTTCAGAAGCAATAGTTTATAATAAAAAAGTCAGTACTTTGAAGAAACAGAGGGGGTGAGGCACAGGGTGAATGCAAAAACCAGCACATTAAAGCATGACAGTGAGGACTACTGAGTATTTTCATCTAATGAAAGCAGCCAATTTGCTTTTAGCAATAACTTTACTCATTTCTAAAGTTATCTTAAAGTCTCAGACACAGTTGCCAAACTGAAGTTTGCTGACAAAAATGTTACCATTTAATATTTCATATAAAACTATGAAAAAATCTATTTCAGGCTTTTTCCTTGCTCTGCACTTCTCTGTGACAGCCATTTCCCACTGCTGGTTAGATGCCATACCAAACACTACTAAAATTCATCCAGTCTATTTAGTGAGAATTTTTCCATTTTAAATTTTCACAGATTTGGCACAAAGGTGTAACTTCCATGCAGTTTCTCACCTTGAATTAATGGTATATATCGTGCTAACAGCTTTGCCCTCTTCTTTTCATATCCCTTCTGAGTGATGTCTCCTAAAGAAAAGAAGAAATAAATACATGTTGTATGGAAATTCTACATTTAAATCTTTGCACCAAGCACATTCTGTCAGCAACATATTGATGAAAGAGTTTAACAAAGCAAACTATGCAGAGAAAAAACCAACAACAAAAAAGCATTAATTACATATATATATATA
>WAAE01013588.1:0-17867 GCA_013400495.1 Nicator chloris
ATATATGAATTCCACATACCTAATTTAATTCTCCTTCAGGCCTAAAAATACAGGAGCTCTGAGTGAAATAATTATGTCTATGTGTTCCCTGAGTCAAGTCAATTCTGTTGGTTCCAATTGTACCATTACCACAGGTTTTTAAAAAATAATATTCAGAACAAAACCTAAAAAGGAGTTCCTGAATTTTTCCATTGTTGATTTTTAAATTAAAAAACTTGGAAGATAAGAATATGCCTACATAATCACAAAAATGACAACACTGTAGTCATTATCTTCTTGTATTTAATTTTGAAGGAAATAAATTTTACACAATGCTGTAGGGAAAAGAATATGAGCTTGTAAGAACTTTTATTTTTGTTGTGAATTAATATACCTTAAACATCAGTGAACATTCTAATGAAATAGCAGCTGAAGCAGTAGTGCATAAAGTTAATATGCATCAAATGACAAACGGGAGATGATCTGTTGATAGGCTGATCCATAAAGTATGTATGCATAATTCAAATTATGTTTTGCAATTCATATATCTCAGTTATAGCCCCTTTTTATTGCCAAGTCACAGATTGTATTTGTTCAAGTAATAGTATCACTTTTTTTCATGGCAAAGTTTAAACAATTCACATGTCAGATATTTGATCTGCCTATGAGTGCTTTAGAAATGGGAGACAGGTCTGGGGGTAAAAATACAGCAAAGATTTTACCAAATAGAAAGACCACAGAGCAAGTTGTCCTTTTTTTTTTTTTTTTTTTNNTTTTTTTTTTTTTTTTTTTTTTTTTTTTTTTTTTTTTTTTGGCAATATAACATTAGCATAACTTCAGCTCCTGGAGAGAGGCTTGTACTAAAACTGAGAAGTATTTCAGCTTTCAAGTTGATTACTTGAATATTACTGAGACATAAATGCCTGCAATTTAAGCTGTGAATAACGAGACTACTGCCTATAGACTTGGAAAGGGCTGAGATAGAGAAAGCTTGTATGTGGCATAGAAGGAATTTATATTTAGTCATTGACAAGGAGTCTGACATATTCTTCTGACATATTTGTATTTGATATCCAGATAGGGGCAAGCTGTTTTTCTTAACGCAAAAAATCTTGAGCTTTAGTCCTTTCAGCGCAAGATTTATAACATGGGCACAAAGTGACTCTGATCTTTGAGTCTTCAAGAACAATCAGCAGCAAAAATGGCACAGCAGTGTAACAGTGACAGATACCACAGAATGATATGTTCCCATTATGTATCTGAGAACATGGATGGATTCATAAACAAGGGCGGTGAAAGCAGAAGAAGCATACATCAGATTGTTACACAATCATGCAGTTCTCTGCTAGTTGGTGTAAGAAGCGCACTGAAGTTAAATATGCATAGAATTTAGATTTCACTAACAAATTTTTTGGTTTTAGCAATCAGCTGGGTAGTTAAATAGAAAAGAGTACAGTCAGATGAACTTTGGAGAGTCAGTATGAAGGTGGTTATTATTGTTTAAGTGTTAATGTGCCATGGGAAACCTTATCACCACAGATTTCAAACTAAAGATTTCTCTTACTCTGCGACTTTGAGAAGCCTCTTCCAAGTTCAGAAGGCCTGGGAGAGGCCAAATTAAGATAATATATTGGCTAACTGAAGAGTTATTAACCACAAGAGAATATCCAATGGAAAATACTTTCTAAGTGTGCCCAAATATTTCACCTGCCTTTAGTGAAAGAAAAGTCCAATGGTAAAACTGCATAAACTATGGAAATTCTGTTCCACAGAGAATTTCAAATTTTTCTTTGTTTTGATTGTAAATCAAACACTGAATTTTTTTTACACAATCTGCAGACGAGCTCAGTTAGGAGAGGAGGGGAAGAATGCTGTCTGTCAACTAAACCTACATCTTTCTACTTTATACTGATGCTCATCAGAGCCAAATGTAAAATTAAAAACAAAGTGAGACAAGCAATTTGAAAAAAATGCATCTCATTTCAGTGCCTTTAAGAAGGATATTTGACTATAAAAAAATGAAAATATTTTCCCTTAAAATAAAATTGCTATCAAATGTACACAATTCCTGAAGCTTTAATATTGATAAAATCACACATTCTCAGAGGATTTAGCCCTTCTGACTGAGAAACTGTATCTAAAGAAAGGTAGCCACTAGGGCCCACATATTAGGAAAAAATCCAAAAACCTCAGTTGAGCCACATGCTTGTGCTGCCTATAGAAATGGAAGAGTTCATGCAGCTGGATTGCTGAATGGGGCCCATGGAGACATTGGACTGTGTAGCCCTCAAAAATACAGTTGATATACATCATATTTTTGAATATATTCTCCCTCTCTAGAGGTAGGGTATGACTTACATAGTGCTCCAAATTAGTAGTTTGAAAAAAAAAAAGTATTATGCTTATTTGGAATTCTTTTTTGATGCTTTTAGTCACTTGGAATGAAATCCCAGTTATGCTGATTTTGCAGGGAGGCTCGATGATGATTTTTAAGTACTCATGATTTCTTTCACTCCTTAGTGTCTATTTCAGCATTGCAAACTTGCATTTAGCCTTCTTAGTCATTCAGATTCTACCCTACTGACAAGAAGAGAATGATTTAATATTGTGAGGATAAGAGTGGAGATCCCAGAGCGATATATATTTTTTTCCTTTGATTATGTGCTCTCATTTTCTTGCTATTTTATCCCTTTGTCCTCTTCTGTTTGATTTTCTTGCTGAGCATCTATTGTAATAAAGTGCCATGTTCAATGAAGTTGCAGTCAGCAATTTAAATAATAGCAGGTGTAGATGTGTAGGAATTTTGATTGTAATGCACTGCTGTGAGGAGCTCATGCATTTATAGCACAGTATATTTCTGAAACCATTATGGCAATAAGCCAATCAACTCGAATGTGCCAGGGGCAGTGCTGCAAATGTATAGAGTTGATGGAATTCATTTCAGTCACTTATTCTTGAGGTAGGATTAGAGGAAATTTTGATCAGTTCATGCATCTCCAATTTGGCCTGCAGCTTTGAGCTCTGGCTGCAGCAGAGCTCTCAAACTGAGCACAGATGGGGCTGGATAGTATCTGGGTGAGAAGCTTTCAAAAAAATCAAAATGCTTCAGTGTGTGGGTGTTGGTAACCCACTAAGCAGCATGCTTCCCTCGGGTCTGCTCCTTAAATTCCTGCCTTTCACCATGTTAGAAAATGTCGGCTTGTTAGAGGTATTTCCTTTGAAGATAAGAGTTAAGATCAAGTTCCTTATCAGTTGAAAATCTTATTCTATGTTCTCCACTACTAGCCTTGATATTATGTCTAACTTCCAGCTCTAGCAATTCCATTACATTCTGTCTGCTCTTTCCCCATTTCATTTTCAAAAGGAGCAAGGTTAGGACTGCTGCAAATATAAAACAGCTATGACTGCATTTTGAAGAGAATTAGTTATGGCCATTTGTGTTAAAAGAAAAGGGGTGGTTGTTCTGAGTACGAGTCACAACCAACTGCAAAAGCTCACTTTCAGACATACCTGTTGAGAAAATTTAGGACAATTACTTTGATAGTGTAATCTCTATAATCTCTTCAAGTTATCCCTTATCTTGTAGTTCAAGTCAAGCCTTAGTTTTCAAACTACACCATCAGCTGTGCTAGAGGAATTGGGTTAAAAGTTCAAGCACTGCAGCTGGGAACACTTTCAGCACGTTAGGCAGGTAAACATAACACGACTTACAACTTATGAACTCCATGAAGCACTTGCTTACTCACTGGACACAATGGTGAACAAGAATTTATATGGAATGGTCTGGGGCAAAGTAGAGAAAGCCTTTTTTTTCAGGTGCTTAACAGCATTTCTTACCCATTGGTTTTAACTACTTTGCAGTCCAGGGTAGGTGTCTCTCAGATCCACTTCCAACACATTTGCCACTTAGGAACCCTGTTAAGCTCTTCAAACATGAAGAAGGTTTTTACTGAGTTCTCTCACACCACAAGTGTGCAAGGAAGCTGGGGAGGGAGGTTGGTGCTCAGAAGCTCTGCTGAAATACCGCTGGGGACAGGGGTGGGCGAAGTGGCACCACGGCTGTGTGAAATGTCAGTCATTCCGTGGGCCAAGTTCTGCTCAAGTTGCTTCTCCAGCCTGGAGAAAAATCAGTGAAGTTGCATGAACGTATAGCAATCAAGAGGCTCGTCTTAGCCTGAATTTGCTAAGCTAATGACATTGCTTTATAATTACACAGTGGATCGTTGATTTTTTTCTGCTTCACATTGTTTACAGGTTAAAGGTGTTGGTCAAGGTAGAGTGAAGGAAGTATAGGTGACACTGTGAAGTTACATGCAGGAATATTACTTTGATTCCTAAGTGCTTAGGAATCAAAATGCACCCATCGACACATCATCATCACATCTCAGTAACCCGCCCCCAAAACTAACAAATGTAGACAAGATGATAACTGATGTAATTTTGGTGAAATTATCTGTGATCTACTAAAATTTAATCAAGAGATGTTATCATCCTGAACTTCTTCAAAGAAATACAGAAAAAAAGTATTTTCTGTAGTGGTGGAAGTGCATTTTGAAAGATGGGAGATAAAGCAGCCTAACATGCAAATAACATCTGTAATAGAATGGCCCTAGCTATCACATATTACTAAAAAAAAGTGCATGGGATATCTGAGAAGGCAGATCTCTTTTATTCTCTTACAGCTGAGAGATTTTCTCAGTCTTACTGAATCTTTGGTCCCTGTAGTTACAAGACAAAAAACATGTTAGGTTATCTGATAAAAGCTCACCTCCACACCCATGAAAGGGCCCAGAGAGACAATGGAGCCAAGACACCCCAAATAACACCTCTCCAGCCAGTTCCAAGCCCACCCCTGCAGCCATAAACCCAGAGGGACAACATCTGGCAAGGGGGATATCCCAATTCAAGACTCAGAGAGAAGAGAATTCTGTCTGGGCTTTGACCTGTCCCAGTGTCCAGGTGTGAAAACGGTCACCATGAGTCACTGGGGGCAACTCCCTGAGTCATCTTTTGGACTAAGGATGGTTCCTGTCTAGGGATGGGACACACCACAAGA
Organism: Nicator chloris; assembly: GCA_013400495.1. Classification (NCBI taxonomy): domain Eukaryota; kingdom Metazoa; phylum Chordata; class Aves; order Passeriformes; family Pycnonotidae; genus Nicator; species Nicator chloris. The sequence continues at coordinate 5,036 of WAAE01013588.1, forward strand.
TGCAGGGGAAGAACATTTTAGGATTTCTGTGGGATTCTTAAGGGAGGACTCAAAGATGAGAAAAAGGAAAGGATTTGGAGAGTTTGAGGGGGAAGAAGGGAGCAAAAGTCCATTAACACATAAGCAAGGTCTGGTCAGTCCAGTTATCTGTCCTTGTCTTAATGAGCACCATCTGCCTCTCTACTTATTGAAGTCCACCTCCAAGTGTTTTCCAGCAAGGGACTTTTCACCCTCTGTGTGTGTCCCTGTCTGTCTGCCTGCCTGTGAATCTGTGGTGCCAGCACCTGGAGTGGGGCTGCATCCCTGGGAGCTCGTATGTGCAGGTGCCCTCACCTTGGGAGACGGAGCAGCCTCTGGATGCACTGGATGCACCTTGTCCGTGTGAGCCTGGACTCCCAGGGATGGTCTGCTGTCCTGCCCAGGCACAGAGGGGAGCAGGACAGGGCTGCTGGTGCTGCCTGTGCTTTGGGAATGCTCTGGGTGTCTGTCAATGAGCTGCACACTCGGACAGCCCTGTATGTGCCCCGTGCCTGCTGGCAATAATTTTTCATCCTCGTTATCAGTTGGATCTGGGGACACAGAGTGGCAGCAGACCTGTCTTCTTCAAGCTGTCAGGTCCAGCATGATACACTTTATATATTTGGAATTTCCAATTCCACATACCTCCAACAGAATGACCACCAGTTTTAACAAGTCTGAGCAGGTCTGCTGCTTATCTTCCTGAACACAGTTCTTTCCTTTGACAGGACAGATTTATTTCACTTATCAGAAGAAATGTCTACCCTGAGAGTCCACTGGTCACCATGAGAGCCATGAGATTCTCACTTGGTGCTGGCAGCCACAGTGTGCAGATTAAAATTTCCCTGTTAAACTATTCAAATACTTGAATAAATCTTAATATACCCTGCCACTTCAGTGTTAGATCATGAAATGTCAGACAGCTGAGTTACAAATGGAAGAAGGTTTTTCAAGTTACAAAGTATAATTTTCAAAAATCCATATTGAAGATTGTTCTTCTAAATTAATAACTAGGCACATTAATGAGGACTTGCTTGGGTACACAAAATTGGTGTGAATCATGTGATAGTACTGGAAAGTGTTCAACAGGAATCATACTAATACTTGTATGCAAAATATTTTGAGGGAGAAAACTATTAAAATTAAGAAAAAAGTAACCAATAGAGATTTTTAAAAAATCAGATTTTAAGGAAAACTGCAAGATGTCACAGAACAAAATAAATAAAATACTGACTTTCATGAAGCAGCACTGTAAGTTACAGATGATTTATATTCATTCTGCAGATTGCTGAAAAAAATCATAGATGTTTAAAAACCTTAATTGGCTATTCCAGTCTCAAGAGAGAGAAAAAATAAGCCTGTTATTGAAAAGTACATGAACAAGAAAGAAAGCTTTTGATAAGGTCAGCATGGATCCCAATCATTCTTTCACAGGCTTAAGGTGAATATTGATTAGTGTAACTTCCTTGGCTTTTGGACTGTGCTTTTTTTCACATTTCTCTAAGGAAGTTTCAAAACAGTCTAGAGTTGGGGTTTTTTCTTCTCGTTTCTTAGTATGCATATGAACAGCATCTGCTTTCTTCCCCAGCAATAGCAATGATAGGTTTCTACTGCCTCAGTTCTAACCAGTTTAATGTGCTGAAAAGCACAGTGTTGCACGATAACAGCAATTCTGCAGAGCAAAATGTTGATGGAAATGGCAGGCTGCTGTTAGAGGCAATGATGGGTTTATGGGAAGCCCAGATTCTCTGTGAAAGGAGTCAGTGAGGGTCTCTGGGAGAATATGGAGCAGCAACATCTGTGTTTCACTGAGCTTTCATGGGAGAAAATGTTCTGGATGTATTTTATTACAGGTTTATGATGAAACTGAGATGGCACCATTGAACACATCCAAGATTAGGAATGTTAACATTTCCTTCGCCACACTTGGGAGCTGCTTTTGACAGAGTATGGCATAGCAGACACAGAGAGACCTGCTGTGTAGCAGATTTTGCCAGGCTCTATAGCAGCCATCATATGCTCCTTTAATCTTTCTGCCTTCTTTTTATTTTACTTCATTTTTCCTCTTCTCAGCAAAATTTCATGTAGAAAAGGCTGTGCTGTTTGTGAAGTAAAAGGTCTGCAGAAATTATTGTGTTTCACTTTTGATGTAAAACATTCTTCTTGTTGCAAACAAGATTAGCTCTTTTCCTTTCATATTCGCTGCATACTAATTCCAGAGGAATTGCTATGTTACACATGCACTTGGTTCCTTTTCCTTTCTTTGTTTAAGACAGCTTAAATAAGTAAATTAAAATCCACCATCAAGTGGAACCTATTTTTCTCAAGAAAACAAAATAATGGTCACTGAGACAATGGCATATGCTGCTGATGCAATGAACTGCATCTCATAGACTCAGGGCAATTAGGCACTGAAAACCACCCACCCACCAAGCTCATCCACCCACACTGACAGTTTAAGAACAGTCCCATGAGGGAATTTCTAAGTGCTTTGAACAGTCTTATTTTTAAATTTCACAAGTGTCAAGACCACCTTGAAAAAAGAAAATGCAAGAAATTTTTCAAATATAACAGCATATAACATCAAATACTACTACCATGAGGTTAGAAAAGTATGAATACAATTTATGCAGAATATTTAGAACTGGAGCTGGGAAATATGTTTTAACTGTGATTACTGACTATCAGAAAGTGCTAGAGTGATACAAAAGAAGTATTTATAAAAATATCCATAAAGGGTTCATTGTGCTGTTTAAAAATTGATGACAAGATAGTGTAAATGGATCATAGAGGATTATAATTCATAATTTTTTTTTCTATTCTAGTAGAAAATCTGGAGTTGCAGTTCAGGAAAGATGTTGACCATATGAGTGTGTAGAGGAGGTTCTAGGGAACGTGGGTGATTGAAAGAATCCTGGCAAGAAGCTTTCCACAAAATGTAAGATTAACAACCTTCAAATATGCAAGGGTCTTCTGCCACAAAGTTTGTCCACGTGGCTGGTGAATACGCTAAGAAAAAGGGAGATTATGTTACAATACAGAAGGACCAGCTCAGATGCCTGGAAAACTTTATAGTTTTAAGGGTAGTGACACAAAAATAGACTGAATGGAAGTGTCATAGAGTCCCCATCACTAAAATGTTTAAAGACAAATTAGACAAGCTCTTGCCATGTGTGATATGGTGTACAATTCACCCTGTCAGGACAGGAGGATGGATTAGATGATTCCATGAAATCCCTTCCTGCCATATGACTATGGAGAAGAACAGAATATACACCCACTGTAATTTATAGCCTGTTTCAGCTTTACTGCTTACCTTCATATTTTTTTCTTGTCACCTTTACTGTTCTGTAATAAAATACCTGATGGAAAAAAGGGGTTCTTTGCTGAATTACTTCTATGGTTTTTTTTATTAAGGAAACATTGAGACCATAGCAACTCCAACTGGACTCTTCAGGACCCAGGCAAAACTAAATAAGCAGTGCCTCCTTCATGCTATCAGTAACTGCTTTACACTTGTAAGGGCTCTATGTTTGTCCCATAAACAAGGTAGAAAATACTTTTAAATATTTGTCCCAACATGCAAGATAGGGACAAGGAGAGAAAGGCATGGATAACAGAAAATTAATTGCTCAGTATGGAGAAAGGAATGGTCTGCAACTTCCCCGATACATCTGGAGTAAGCAGGACAAGCTGCCATGTGTGTGGTTGTCCAGAACAACCTGGAAGGAGCCACAACTTCCTTTCAGCCCACATATCTGATGTACTTCCTATAAAAACCAAAGCACTGTGAGGCAGGGAGGGAAGAAGAAAACCGAGAGAGGAAACTGCAGGCATCAAATTGTGGTTTCACCCCAGAGCAGAGCTGGGCTGTAGCTTGGGTGTGCCTCTGGTTACAGGAGGGCACACTTCTAATTGACTCTTAAAGTCTGAGCCCTTTCTGAGCACAATTTCTAGACAGAACAACTAGTTCCAGCTGATGGTCATTAAGTGTCTTAGAGTTCAGCTGTATGATGCACCTACCTTAATTCAAAGTGTTAACTGGGCTGTGACAATTTGACCACAGCAAATGTCAGTGAAAATTTTCTGTTCACAACTCAAAATCTCAGAAATTATAGAAAGGACCTGCTGAAAACCAGTTTAATGGTGGTAACTTCTTGAGTTTTGGGACTTCTTTATCAGAACCCAGTCAAGCATCATTTTTACATCCCTCAATTTCTGCCCAGATTAGCTTGTCTGGAAATCAGATAGAAATAACTTCTAAATTACAGGTAATAAGTGCTATCTCAGCCATTTCATCTTGTTTGGGAACAACTGAAGTTCCCAGCTCAGATGAGCTCAGATCCCACCTGCAATAAGATTTCGTTCTCTTTACCTTGTTTGAGTCAGTTGATGGAGAAGCAGGATTTCCACCTAATAATTCTGGAATCAGAAATGCAGCACTGCTCCTCAGCTTTCTGGAAGTTCTTCTTAAAGATCTCCTCCAGCTCTGGTTCTTCAGGACACCAAAGTGTACTTGACAAGAAGTAGCATACTGAATGGCTGCTGCCTGCTAAGTTGCAACATTTTGAAGACAGAGTCACATCCATTCCTATATCTCCCTGATCTGGTGAAGATTGCATGGGAAAAGGAAAAAAAAAAAAATCCCCTATAATAACAATGATAAAACCCCCTCATTGCAGCACTGATTTTTTTGGTCATTTGATCAGTCAACCCTATCTGCTCATTCATTTCAAACAGACAAAATAAGCTGGATTGTTTCCTCCTTTGAAAAACAGATTCATTTTCTTCAGTTAGTTCTTACTTAGAGATGGAAGATATTAGTTGTGTACTTAAAACTTGGAACTGCAGGCCTGCTCCTAGGGTAAATGTAGTTACATGTACAAAAGGTTTTTTCCTAAACACCTTTTCTCTACTTCTGGAGGCTTTACTGATTTTTTTTTTGTTTTGTTTTGGTTTGGGTTTTTTTTGTGTTTTGTTTGTTTGTTTGGTTGGTTGGTTTGTTTTTTTGTTATTTCTATTAACCCAACCCCAGTAGAAGAAGAGGATATGAACTGCCCTGCTACATTTTGCTACGTATGTGTGTATGGGTATGTGCATATGTGAGAAGCTTCATTATGGTCTCAGCTGGGAGAAGATGGCTGATGGTTTGCCAGAAGTGAGGGTGACTCCAAAGTTTCACTTTACCAAACTGTGGTGACTGACAGTTCAGTGTATAACTTGAATCAAGCCTTATTCTGCAAAGTGCAAATCCATGATGCCACCTACAGTAGGGATGCTGGGATCAAAAGGAACCTGGAGATCTTTGTGTCTCTCCATCTTCTCCAGATGCCCCAGCTAGACTGGATATTAAATTTTCAGACAGCTCTGTTTCAGCAAGGTGAAATTCATCCCATGTGACGAAACAGTGAGTGCTTCTATACAATTAAAGATCATGTTCTTTTTTTCTGAACCTGAAATTAGTGTAATTTCCCTTATATAAAATAAGTAAATAACATAACTACACACGGAAGAAAAAGGATCTGTGCATCAGATACGTGCACATATGCTTACATAACACTTGTGTGGTTATATACCTACATCTAGGCATGTTGTGAATATGTAAATGAAGCTGGGCCAATTTCATTACTGACACAAGCAGAGAAATTACTACCTATTCCTATCAACATGATTTATATCAACAATGTGAATGATTCGTGGATTTGCATAGAGCTAATAAGTTATACCCCTGTGACTACATGGAGCTTGTAGATTTAGGAATATTTTTATCAAAGTTCCTCTGAAAATCTCTGTTTGTCTCAGCTGTTGAATTTTACTCATGTACATTTTAGATTTAAAATACTACACTTCCATAATTTAAAATAAATATTAGGAGTCCTAAGACAATATGTGTGTTCAAATCTCCAGCTGCATCTTGAAATTTCAAAATTTTTTGATATAATATTTGCTTACACTGTTTGGGACTTTTTTTCAGTGAGTTAAAAACTTTTAAATTGCAATGCCCAGAAGGTCCACTAGAGGAATAACTTCTGTCTGCAAAGAGATGAAAGTGACTGACTACCATAATTTCAAACCAGTATATGAGGTCAATTCAAAACAAAATTTAAGTTGTAGAATCCCACCTTTGGTAGGAAAGTTACTACTCATTAGGCATTAACAACATTCACAGTCTACCCACAACAGCAAAATGCAGCAAAGTTTAAAGCAAACTAAAGGTTACCAAAACAAAGGTTATATATTAAACTTGGAAAAGTAAGATTATAAATAAAAGCTATGCTTTTCCTTATCTAAAAGAAGCACTCGTACAACTAAAAATGCAACTTGGTTTTTAAATTATCCTCTCTCAGATCTCTTCAGAGAAAAGAACATGGTAAGGCTGCTCTGCCACATGGTGCTTTGTGATTAGAAGCCCGTGTCTGGACTGCTGGAGGGGCAGGCCTGACCAGCAGAAATGGGAATCTCTGCTGAGGTGGGTGGGAATGGCTCTTGTACAGCACTGCTTCTGCCTCAGACACTCACTCTGGGGCTTGCAGGATTAAATTGCTTGGGAGGTTGCTCTTGGTTAAAATGTTTCTAACACCCTGGAGGTCTGAAAAAAAACCGGTTTTCCTTAGGAGACTCATGCCTGGAATGACAAGGAGAGAGAGCAAACAGGGAAAATGCTAAAATATCCTCAGAAACCATGTCAATATCTGATCTGAAAAGTAGTCTTTACTGGTACATTTGGAAACATGAGGAGAAATTCTGTGCTGCCTGTGACAGTGCAGAGCTCCCGGCACAGGGCAGAGCTCCCAGCACAGCAGTGCTCAGCAGCAGGCAGGGCTGGAGGTTTTTATCTCTGCAGGAGTCCCTGACAGCTGACAACCAGAGCTCTCACACACTACCTGACGCTGTGGGAGGCTCTTGACCTGCCTCCCTTCTTCTAGTAAAGGCTACATTACCAAGAAGCATCCTTTAATGGCCACTTTCGTTTCCACCCTGCCTCCCTGAGGTCTCCAGTGGTTTGTCCTATTCCTGCTGCCCAGGATATCCAGAAAGATCACCCCTTGTGTCACAGCGGTGGCCATGGCCATCTGAGGCTATCTGAGCCAGAGTTCACTCACCCTGCACAGGACAGAAAAGGATCTTGCTCAGTACTTCTCCTACCCAGCAGAAAAATGCGCTGGAGAGCACCCAGGGCCAAAGATCCAAGTAGTTGTGCTTAATCCTGCGAGCACTGTACTCTGTCAAAGGCTGAGGAGCTCACTCTTCACACCTGCACAGCTGCCAGTATGGCCTCTTCTGCAGCAGCAGCACCAGTGGAGACAACAGGCCACCTGTCCCAGCAGGTCAGTGAGGATGCCTGTGTCCTCTTCAGTGTCAGCTTCTGGGGCTGGTTCTTCCCCGCTCTGCAAACTTTCTGGACTCAACAGAAGAATCCTCCCACAGTGACCTTTTTGCTCAGTCTTTGGCTTGTTTTGTGAGTTACAATCTCTCTCCAACTCCTACTACTCAGCTCCTGGCACATTGTCCTCACACTAAAATCAGACCCTTCCCCACTGCGTTCCAGAACCACACCCAACAGTTCTCTCCCATTCTTACGTAGCTCTCCCAAGTCTTCAGCTTGGTTCCTCCTACAAATCTGTTTTTAATGTCTTGCTTTGTCATTCCTCTTCCTCTGGCCTATGAAAAGGCATGTTTGTTTGGGTTTTTGGGGTTTTTTGTTTTGTTTTTTTGTTTCTTTTTTTGCCAGTTCTCTGCAAAAACCTTGATAAATTTGCTTACCCATTCAGATTTTCTACTTACCATTCCCAAGTGCTTCCATTAGAATAGACAACAGCAGAATGACTAACAGCATTTCTGGTCCAAGAGAAATATGATAGAATACATTTCAAGGTGGATTTGCAGTGCACATTTTTCATGACAACTTCAGAAAATTGAGCAGAATATAGAATTTGTTGAGATATCAGACCTGGGGAGGTAAGCAGGCACCCCTGAGACATGAAAACTACAGTATTTAGTGGCACAGTAGACTCAAGATGTCTCCAGGTAACTGTTCAGCTGAAAACACTGGCCTGTGACCGAGGCTCAGCTATTACAATTGTTAGGAGTACTGCCAACAAGTCTCTTCTGCCACTGCTCAGAGAAGTCTGAACACTAGTGTGAGTATTAATGAACTCTGTGTGGCAATGAAGTTGTTTCAATCTGAGGCTGTTGGAGTTTTTTTGAGTCCTCACCCAAGATTCATCATCTGCCACTAACCACTATTTAAATATTTTAGCATGACTCTTTGTGCTTTTGTGGAAAGAGGTTTCTTTGTCAGGCATCCTTGAAAGCTAACTATTGTGACCTCATATGTTGCCTACAAAGAGGGAAACATATATACATATTTATGTTACAGAGAGATCAGGTAAGTTCAAAAGCTTTTGTAAACTCACAGAACATTTACACATGCACAATAAATATTATTCACACGCAGGTGTTTGCTATGGGCGTGCATATATGTGTGTGTACATATAAAAGGATCAACCTAATATAAAAACTAAGCCTTAAAACTCTATTATGGTCTGAACTGATCTGAAGTCTGGATTGGTAGTAATGATGTCTTTACTTACATATTTTTTTTCTTTTGAACTTTTGGGAAGTTCCTCACAGTACACAAGCCTACGCAGAGTTATGTGAGCACCAGAACACTGCTTGTTTATGGAACACCTTTGTTTTTTGGGATGGGGGTTGTGTTTCTTGCTCAGTTATTTTTCCTTGGTGACAGTGTCAAAGTCCATGAGGAGATCCTTAGTACCATGACAATACAAATCCCTGTGATATTTATGAATGAACTTGTACACCTAGGAATGTTTGGCTGCTTCTCAAACAATTTCTGCTTCCCATAAGTTTCATCTGGGTAGGTACAAGCCAACAAACGTGCCCCTGCTCCTTACCTTAGTGTGGGAGCTGTGATTATCCTTTGCGCAAGGTGGCAGCAAAAGTAAGCTCTTTAAACTCCTTCCTCTGTCCCCTGCACACCTCCTGTTAAGGAGAGTAACTCCTTCAACTTCATTAATTGTGTTTTTAAAACCACCTGCTGCTAGTTGTTACTATAACTGAACAATACATGGAGTTACTGATACCTTTTACTTTGGGAACACTGTCACACCTCACTCTCCATTTCTTTACCAATATTCCCCTGGGGAAAAGCTAGAAAATTAAATGCAAAGAAAGGAAAAAAACATGAGACAAATCTCCCTTAAATCACTGATTTTCCCTTTCTGATTTTATTTTTACAACAAGTTATTTTTTCTGATGAAAACACAAAGACTTTGGGAGGAAGGATCAAGTCCAAGAAAAAATAAAATAAAATAAATAAAATAAAATAATAAAATTAAAATATAAAATAAAATGTTACACTCAATGCTTAATTAAGACATCATCACATGAATTGACAAACTGTGATGGATGTGCTACACCATGTTTTAGCATAATAAATTTATTTTTCAATAAGAATAAGTAGTCTGGAGAATCTGGCTATTGAAGTCCCAGTTAGCAGTTATCTAGATGAAATAAAACTGTGGCATCCACCCTGCTAGTTGTCCTCACCTTAATGATCGTTTGCTGTTTGCATATTTTTGAAGGCGGTTTTTATTTGCTTGTTGTTTTGGGGAACAGATTTATTTAATTTTCCTGGACCCCAAAATGTGTTGAATGGAATGTTTTACTGTAAATATTAGAGTTGATGAAGCTACTTTAAAGTTCATTAAGCCTCAAAATACTCCTAACACATCTTCCCCATATGGAAGAAAACCTTGGGCAAATATTTAATAACCTTCATAGATTTGACTCTCAATAGAAGTCAATAAAGTCAATAAAACTAGTAAGAATAACAGTAAGACTGCTTATTTTGAAAAAGCAGGGATTACTCACCTTGAAAGTACAACATAGTAAATATGTTCTTTATTCGGGGGCATGGTAAAAGAATAGCCAGTCAACTTTGGATTTGAACATTCTCTACAACCTTAAAGATCATTTTGATGACCGTAACCTTATTCTAAAACCATCGTGTTTAATAAAAATTACTTTCAGAACTTGAAGAATATTTTATTATGGAATACAAAAATACTATCTATGTAAAAACAATAAGTTAGTTTATTTACAATACTTTACACTATCCTGCTCTGGAGCTTCCTTTGCACTGGACTTCTTTTCATTATTTTACACATCTTTAAAATTTTAATTATAATTTTGCGCAAAGCATTTCCAAAAGCATGTCATCCATGTTCACTGCTCCAATGATGGGCCTGAAGAATAATTCAGCAACCACATTAGCATTAATAGATGTTAACAAGGAGAGAACAACATTCAGCTTGGCAAATCTGGCTTCATCACCTCCGTGAATGAGTCTGACATGTTCATTTAGAGCTTGTTGTGCTTCCCTCTGCAATCCTTCAATGTACTGTGTACACTGCAGTCCAGGTAGGTCTGAAAAGAAAAATAAATTCTTTTGTTTATAAACCAGCATTATTCTTACAGAACAACTCCTAACAGCTCACAGACTGTAATTATCACTCAAGGAAAGAAGCAAATTAAATTGCTAGAGGACTTCTTGTATGCAAAGTTAACATGCCAAATTTTATTGGGCAGGTCAAATTCTTATCATATTGGTGTTCTGGATACTTAATACTCTTCACAAACCTGAGACATGATGTTTGTCAACATTCACTTAAGTGTTAAACAAATTAGTTGGTAAAAACTTTGATTGAAGAATGCTCCCCAAAACACCATTACAGTGGGGAAGACAATAAAAATAACTTTTTCAGTTTTTCACTTCTACAAAAATGCATTGTTTACATTTAAGGCTTCTTTTGACAACTGTTTCTACTCCAGTTTATAAGTGTCAAGAAGTAGTGACTCCAATATGCAACAGGAAGTTTCCTAATGAACCACAGTAGGGATACTGAAAGATGGAAGGTACAGAAATAAGGCCGTGTATGACCACAGAATCATTTTGGATGAGAAAGACCTCCAAGAGCAGCGAGTCCAACCATTAACCTAACACTGCCAGGTTCACCACTAAACCGTGTTCCTGAGCCACATATCTACACCTTTTTGAACCCTTTCAGGGATGGTGATTCAACCACTTTCCCTGGGCAGCCTGTTCCAATGCTTGACCACCCTTCCAGAGAAAATTTTCCTACCAGAACAATGCCTCTATCTTTCTGCATTAGACCAGCTTCCAAATTTGACTTATGTAACATAAGCTTCACATTAACTATTGTAACTTTTTCTCTCTTATCCGTGTAGAAAGCAAAGCTACACAAGCAGGATAGTAAATGCAAAGTACCACTATAGGAACTAACCATCAACAGCTGATGGTTTGGCAGTGGGAGCTCCAGCACAGCCCTGTCCCACTTGCACAGGGTACTGCCATGCTTGGGAAGTGCTATGTCCTGCCTGCCAGCTACCTTTCAGGTGGGTCACCGACGTGATAATAAGTCCCTTGGTAGAGCTGCATCCATGGGAGTCTCCACAAAGAGAGATGGCAAAAAAAAAAAACCCCGTCATAAACGCTATGCCAAAAGCCACATCAGGACTTTGTTGCTGGAAGCCCTGAGCCTCCCCTTGCTCTCCGGGGCGCGCAGACCTCCGGGCACGGCACGGGCAGACGCACTCCCCTCGGGCCGTGGAGTAGAGGTCTCGCTGCTCCCGCTGAGGGAGGCGAGCAAGGAGCCGCTGCCGACCCCCAGCTATCCCTAACCGACCGCCAGGCGCCTGGGATTCGCTTTGTTCGTGCAAAACATCTGTGGAAAGCGCCAGCCCTCAGGACCCCAGACCGAGCCTCAGCCGGGTCCCCTCCGTGCCTGCGGCCGGGTCTTGAGGAAGGGTCAGAAGGTGAAACCTTGCTCCGCGTCCGTCTCCTCCAGCACCTTTCTCACCCTGAGGAAGGTGTGCCCCGCTTCCCTGCGGATACAGGCGGGCTCTCCCCGCCCTCCTCGCTGCCCTGTGGCAGAGAGACCCCGCTGCCCCGCCCGGCCACTCACCCGGGTTGAAGAGCACCGTCCCCTTGAGGTAAGCGTACTCTTTGGTGCTGATGTCCAGGCTCCAGCACTTGGCCAGGAAGCCCTTGATAGCCTGGATCTCGCCGGCCGAGGGCAGGTGCGGGCCATGGTGCGGCCGGTCCGGTGCCGGTGCCGGTGCCCGCGGCGGGAGCTGCTCGCCCTGCTGCCGGGCGGTGAGGATGCGCTGCAGCATGCTGGGCTCCGCGCTCTCCACCGTCTCCAAGTGCACCCGGTCCTGCGCCAGCCCCAGCAGCAGCAGGGGCGCCCAGCAGCTGCGGACCAGCAGCAGCTGCTCCTCCAGCGGCAGCTCCTGGAAGCAGGGCACATTCTGCACGAAGCGCAGCGTCTTCACCAGCACGGCCGAGGCCGCCTTGCAAGCCACCTGCGGGCTCCGCAGGGCCACCCGCCGCCGCGACCCGCACGGGCAGCCCCGCGGCGCCGGCCCGGCCGGCGGCACCGCCCGCTCCTCGCTGCGGAGGATGCTGTAGAGGATGCTGCTGTGCCGCCGGCCCTCCGCGCAGCAGCGGCAGCAGCGCTCCGCGCACGCCATGGCACCCGCGGGGCCGGCGCCCGGGGGCCGGGCTGAGCCGCCTGGGAGGCTCGGCGGGGCGGTCCCTGCCTCCTGGTCCCGCCGGCAGATGCGCACCGCTCGCCCTCTGCCCGGCTCCTTAACTTATTTATAGCCGGCGGGGGTGTGTGCGTGTGTCTGTGCGTGGTGTGCAGCCGCAGGCGCTGTACCGGCGGTTCAAAGGGGCAGACACTCTTTACTGGCTGGAAAAGAGGCT
>WAAE01013588.1:17997-29959 GCA_013400495.1 Nicator chloris
GCTGAATTGGTCCAAAAAGGTGACACCACTAATGACATCGAGGACTTTTGTGCATGCCTACCCTAAGGAGTGATGCCTTGTGTGCCAAATGAGCTCCTCAGTGCTGCCATGCGGGGAGCGAGAATGGGACATGTCCCTGCCCAAATGGGTGCTCTCTGAGGGTTGCAAACAAGGCTCTGTCAGGGTGCCCAGAGGCTGGAGCTGCTGTTCCATGGATCCCCCATGGAACCACTCCCATTAATAATTCCCTCACTCTGCCTTTCAATACATGGCCCATCTTTCTGATGCCACATTGTTCCACCCGTTTTCATTATCCCCTCAGGCTCTGCTTCTCCATGAATCTCTCTTCTTAGATACTTTCCTGTGACCCACATCCTCCAAGTGGCATATGGACTCCAAAGCAAGGAAGCCTTCCATCCTTCCAGGCCTTGATGTTTACACAGGAGAGACAGGGAATAGTGATTGTCCAAATGTGGACTCCTGAATGAAAAATATGCACCTTCTCAGCTGGGCTAAATAAGAGTGGGTGCAGCAGAGTGGAGTAAATAAACACTGCAGAAAATAAAATTACTTCTGTCTGCTGCATTTGGGCTAAAGCAGAAACATTTTCTGGTTCATGTGACCTGGAAGAATCTTGACAGAGTTAGAGAAAGAAGGTTTTAAGCAAAATTCTGTACCTTATCCACCAGTATCTGCTACCAAGAGAAGATTAAATCGCCCTTGGAAAGCTGCATTTTCTTTCCATAAAGGTGTTTGGTTTGTTGGTTTGTTTGTTTAGGAAATACCACTGAGTGCTTTTGATTTTGTAGAAACAAAATAATTTTGGGCTGGATCTTTGCAATTGCTTTTCCCTGTGAAGTCAGTCCAACCCTGTCAGCTTACACAGTTATAGAGTCATATAGTATTTTCCCTCTAAGAGTTTCTTCACACTTGGACTCAGAGGGGATATTCTTTACAAATGGTTTTTGCACAAGGCTTGTGCTTTTTGTAAGGTACTTTTCTATAAAGTTATGTAAAATACTGATGGGCTACCTGCCTCAAATAAACCTTGTTTTCCAAAAGCAAGCTGTCCAAAGTCTAGGTTATCATACTTTCTGTTTTACCTATGAAATGCATTTTCTTTTCCACAGACCCAAGCATGATAAAGCCCTTTATTGCCTTCGCAGTAGAAGAGAACTGCTACAGTGCACCAATTAAGTAATGTCTAAAGTTTGCTGACAAGCCAGCGGTTTCGCCAAAATCCTTTAGGAAAGAAAAGATGCTCGATTTACAAAACAAATGTACTAATACTAAATATTACCAAAATTTTCATTTGGATAGTATCACCGGTAATGGGAAAACAGTCATTTATTTGTCTAGAATATTTCTTTGCCATTCTAAGTTGTTTCCTGTTATAGTTGTCAGTGTTTCCTCAGCATTAGGATTTTAGATGTCTTCTTTCAGCCTTTTTAGTCTTTTTTCTTCTTAGTTTTTCTGGGGAGGGGTTGTTCACTAACTTCAGAGGTAAGTCTTGCCAATTTTTAGAAAAAGAGCATCTTTAAGCTTTTAGTTGTGTTCCATAGCATTTCTCCTATAGGGTACAAATTAGTAGTCTGACTGTGGACTCTAGATGTGGTTTTTATGAGTTTGTAACTTGGAAAATATCTATGGGAATGCACAGTACAGCTGAGACTGGAATCACTGCCTTTGCAGCTTTGACCTTGGACTCCAACTGTGGGAATGTTCTGCTTATTATGGGAGGATGCTGCTTACCCAGGGATATAGACAAAGGAAATATTTGTAAATATAATTTTTATACCAAGTCCACAATAGATTTTTTTTCCCTGATGTAGCAATATTGGTTGCAGGCATTTAATTTTTCAAGGTATTTCTCTTTCAAACAAGTCTCAAATGTAGATGCAATTGTTATATAATGGTTTTGCTGACTCTTCATTTTCTAAAAAAAACTTATACAAAAAGTCTTTGTCTTTGATAATTAGAACAAAATGTGTACCTCACATTGGAACCAAAACTTGGTTTACTATTCAGTGCCAGAAATCACACTGCTGTAGTTATGTGTTCTTCCTTCTCAGACAAGTGCATGTAAACACTGATTTCTCTCATTCTAATCCTTAATGTATTCTGATATACATGGAAGTTTATTTTATTCAGGGTAGATCATCTCTTTCCCGTCTAAAATATTGAGTATCCTATAAATATTCATTTGTGTTTTTCTTGTTGGTATTTAGCAATTTGTACAGTTTTTATTTGAAAATCTGGGTTCTGCTCATCCATAGCATTCAAACTAAATTAACAACAAAGTATTCTATTCACAACCAAAACAACAATCTCTCACAGAAACCTAACTATTTGATAGAAAATGCATGAAAACCCTTTTAGAATAAAGAGGAAGTGCATGGTTCCTGCTGGAAGATCAGTTGTTACATGGATATTACCAAGCTCCTTGTGGTACAGTCATGAATATGTTTACAAGCTTCCAGACAGAGGATTACTTGTTTGTATTGTTGGGGCTTTTTATGATTGTTTTTGTTTTGGGTTGGTTTTGTGTGTGTGTGTGTGTGGTTCCAGGGTTTTTTTAACTCAGACAAAGCCTTGGATATGGAGGTGATACAGTGAAGTCTTGGCAGCCTCACTCTCTCATGTTGCTGCTCAGTGTCTCTGTATCACTCATCTGGTAGCACATTTGGTTCCTGGCCAGAGGGCAAGACTTCAGTTTCAGAACAAGACCAAACAAGCATTTGTTTTTATGCCATCAGTACCTCAGTGCACCATTGGCTTGAGAAAAGCCTTTTTTCCCCATGTAGGTTTTGATCCTGATGTCCTGTAAATACACACGATTCCTTTTACTATAAACACTGAAAAATAAAATTTGTTTTTAAGATCAGATGTAAAGCAGACTCAATTTTCTGATTAGCACAAGTTAACTTTTCTCTACAGAAAAAAACAGAGTTTAATCTGGAATACTGTTATAAGGATATGATAAGCAATATGTCTTTTGTAAAAATAAATGCTTTGTTAAAACATGGTTTTGGAATTGAAGTCTATTGAAATAAGTGGGGATTAAGGGAAAAGTAGTTCTACCTACGTGCTGTACCACCTACTTCTGATGGCACTACTGTCCCCTTCCTGGGTGGGCAATGGATTCCCTAGGATGAGCATGCTGAAAGCCTGAGGCAAAGATAGTTGAGGTGGACCCAGCTGGGAGATGCTGATGAGAATTTCCAGCTTTTTCAGCTTCCCTAAGGCTGTGATTTGGCAGTGTTTCTGTAACCCACCACCAGCTCACCTAACAGTATGTGCTTGTTCTGGAGCAGGATGAGCGTATGGTGGCATTTTTGTGGAACTAGCCAGAGTATATGAAAAGGAGTTTATCCCAGGTTTAGACCTTCCTGCCAGCTGCTTGAAAGCAGATGATCTCTAATCTGGTATAAACTGGAATGGTGCAGAATGCGCCTTTTAACATATCTTATAGAAACCACAACATGCAAAAGGGAATATGTTGTTGTTGCCAGATCAGTTCTTTGTAAAATGTGGCCATGGCAATTTAATAGAATTTCTTTAATATTTAAAGAAATAGCAATTCTGAATTTCAATTTACTCTTATTGACCATGCAGTTCACTGTCATATTTCCATTGGCAAGTAGCAAATTTAAGGAGGCCTCACATACCCCAGGCCTGGCCTTTTTTTCTTCTACCCATATGGTAATTTACCTTAGCTAGTGCTAGGTTATTCTGTTAGAGTTAACTATGTTTTGGGGTAGGCAAAACTAGGGGAAGAAGAAAATTTGTAAACTTTTTACAGTGAAAGGTACTCTGTTGTTTGCCATTAAAAAAAGATTAATTGATCTTTGGGGTCTGTAAAGAGCTGTGGGCCCCAGCCATCCCAAACTGTACATTTAGATATGCTATTGGGGTTTCAGCGTTTAGATATCGGTAATAACTTATATTTTGGTCCAAAGTGTGTTCATGGGGCTCCCAAACATCTGCCAGTGTGGAATGCTTCAAGGTGCAGTCCCACAGTCCCTCCTGAGCCAATCTAGCAGCTCACTGGAGCTGAGAGCTGACTCCCACAGAAGTGTTGCTGCCACTGCTTTCTTTGCCCCAGCTCTGGCACACACCCGATTCTTTGGTGAACCAAATCTTCCTTCTAACCTGGTGGCATTTTTGTGACAGCCATTACATGAAAAGTAGCAGAGAAATGAGATACCTTGAAATGTGCTTTCCATGCTTTACTTTACCCAGTGATACTCTTGAAGTTTCTGCCCCACCTGAGAAGTTGGAACAGTCATGGTACAGCAGAATTGTGCCTGGTGAGTCAACAAAAAACTGACATATCAAGAAAAGAAAAATACAGTTTTCTGCTAATTGAACTGAATTTAGCTAGGGTTAAAATGGGTACCAGAGCAGGTAGGAAGGTGCAGTCCTACCATCCTTTCAGGAGAATGGGGAAAGAACAGGACATACTGCTGCAAACCAGTATTCCACTCAGCCACCAAGTGGAACTGCTCCCTCAGGAAGGTAAAGCCCTAAATCTTGAGAGCAGAAAATAATAGGTGTTAGGAGAGGGCTTGTAGCAAGCTTTGGTTTAAAATTATTCTTTTAAATATCATGCAAAATTGATCTGTACTCTTGCTGATGGCATATGAATAAGAGATTGTGTTACAAAATATTAGTGTAGAAATAGCTTTCAGTTGCTTACCTTGAACAACACATTGCTGATACAGAATAACAGATGGGTAACAGGCAAAAAGCTCAATTAAGTTAGATACTGTTCAAGGTTGTGGCTTAAAGAACAAAACACATTCTAGCTCTACAGTGGCCAGAGGATACTATGTATCCATTGCACCAATTTTTAAGTTTAAAGTTCTGTATGTTGCTGCAGCTAATTGTCTGGGACTGGTGAGTTCATAGATACACTTTAATTTCTGACTAATATCATAGGTTATTCTGCTAATAAAAATTTACATTCAAATAGGCCTATGAATTGGCATGTATTTTATCTGAATATCAATGTGCACGTTTGTAAAATCTGTACATCTTTCTAGACATATTTCATCCAAGCTGAGTATTTAAAAATACTGTCCTCTGGTGAATCAGTGATAAAATTTCTCATTAGATCAAGTTTGTGTTATAGTATTTAAACTGTACTTCTTTCTTTTTTATTATTCTTCAAACATGAGTTTGAAAGGTACATATTTAATTTAAAGCTTCACCTATAATCTGTATTGCAAATATTTATGATCATCAAATAACTTTAGCAGTTCCTTGCATTCTTTGCTTTGATCACCATTCACCAGGTTTCTAAATTTTCTACCCTTCTGTAGCTAACAGGGAAATCATTTGGCATTCTGTTCTGCTGGCAGACAAGACAGACTGCATCTTCAGTTTTGTCAAAACAATCACCTTAGCTTACACTCTAAAGAAAGGATTTTTCTAACCTAGATCTTTCCAACACAAGCGGACCAGGGAGTGCCCCAGCAGTTCTGTCGTACATTCAGTGTACTTGCAGTCACTGAGAGCCCAAAGTGCAGTGGGAAGTGCCAACCTCTTAATCTATGTGAGCTGCAGCCAGGCAGCATCCTTGGCTGGGCTGCAGCTCAGACTCTGAGGCTGAGGGCTCCATCAGCTCCCCGTTCTGGCTCCCTGAGGGCACTGTTAAACACAGAGCTGCTGCTGACTGACGTGCAGCTTCTGCTCAGCTCTGTGCCTTGGCACAACACCATTCATATCAGTTTCTAAACCCAGCCCAAGACATGAAAGCCCACCAGTCCACTGGTTGTTTATCCAGGTTTTTGCCACTCTCACTGTATAAAATTAGCACTGTGTTACAACTTTCCAGATTCAGCTCATGACTTCTAGGCTCCTGATACACATTTCCCTATTAATTTAAAGTCACAGGAATAATCCCTGTCAATACTCACCCCTTTTTTAATGAGTAAAACGTATTTTATTTTATAAACAGCTTTCAAGCTAAAACTTTGAAGGTGTTTTTTCTCTTTAGATCTGTATCTTAGATATCCTTTGTGCCCATTGCAACACTTTTGCCTGTTTCTAAAAACCCTTGAAGTGTGGACATCAGAACTTCACAGAGGGTTCCACTTGTGCTGCTCTTACCAGCGCCAGAGAGAGAGACATAATAACTCCCCAGCTCACATTGATTACTCTAGGCTCCTACATTAAAGAATCATTAGTCTTTTGGGGTCATAATTGTATATTGCACTGGAAACTCATGTCAGACTGCTCCTCTTCTGTGACATCCTGCATAGTTTTCTGATCTTCTTTCAACTACAGAGCTGTTTATTAGCAGAGGTAGGATGCCTTTCTTGTTTCAGTTCTGTGTTTGGCTGCATTATAATGAGCTCCATGACAGCAGGTCCAGCAAACCAAGGGAGCTTTTCTGGCCTTCAATTACTTCTCATCACCACTGATCCTCATCTTCATCCATGAATATCTACATATCTCTTGAGCTGGAGATGGAAATATTTTCCTCAGTAATTGCGATGTGTTCATTGTAATTTTGTAAATTTTTTAATTCACTTTTTGCTATTGGATAGTGCTGGTGTTTTAAATGGTATATCACGTCACTCAGAAAAATGCCTTACCAAAATTCTAAAGAATGTTATGTCTGAGTAGTTACTTTTGACTTGACCTAGACAGAATTAAATATTATAGTGCAGTACTATTAAAATTTATTTAGGCTCCTCATAACTGAAAATGTTCATGTAATGTGCTATGCTAAAAAGATGCACACGGTATTTTATGATTAAAAGAAAAAAGAAAAAAAGAGAAAATAAATGAGTTTGAATCTTCTGGTGCTTCTCATGTCTGAAGACTAGGGTGGTAAGAGTTGCATTTTTTTAGATCCACTTCTTGAAACATTTTGAAACCTCTAAATACTGGGGTAGTAACACTGAAATCAATACCATAAATGTCACTGAAAAACTCAGACAAATCAAGGATCATATGCTATTTTAGAGTTAACTGTTCAATAAGGTTGTAATAGGCAATCATTTTAATAATGTTTAGGTTATTCTGCCTTGAATACTAATCAACTCATAAAGGAAGTACATTGGATAGTGATGTAAAAAATAAGATATGACATAGAAAATAAGCATGTAGAGGAAAACTTTTGCTTAGAAAACTGGAAGAAGAAATTTTGAAGTGATGGGAAATAAAGAAAGGAGAATGAAAAAGAACTGAAAATACAGAAAGGCCTGCAGGAGATAGAGACCTTTTAAGAATAGACATAATTAAGATAGTTGGTCCCATAGAAATAGGAAAGATTGATAAACACTTTTCCCTTTATTCTTGTGCAAATCATACTTCACATAGATCTCTCTTTTTAGTGAAATTTCACCAGAATGTGATTATTTTGCTATTTCTTTACCTCCTCTATCATATCACAGCATGTCTTTCTAGGTTTTGTCTCTGAAATTTTGGGTTCCTTAGAAGAGGCAGATTGTGAATTCCTTCTTTCACACTTTTGTCATTTATTTTGCTTACTTGTATGCACCATGCAGAGGGTCCACCTCAGAAAAAAAAATAAAAACACCCCACAATGTCATAATTGATGACATGTCATCATCACTTTCTCTTTCTTACATCCAGGAGCATACGCAGTTTAAATCTTCCAATTTTTTCACAGTCAAGTTTTCTCTGTACACCTGTAATCACATCATTACCTTTTCCTTTTAATGTCAGAACTGCAGTAGCTCTGAGAATTGAAGCTGTTGCTGATTGCAGATATTAATATTTAAAACTTTTACCAATTACATGAGGGTTAGTTTGAATAAAACCATCATGCTTGCCTTTGATTTGAAATATTACTTTTTACTTTTTATTAACTATGTTCTATCCTTAAAATAAAAGTTTCCACATAAAGCCTAGAAAATTTAATCTGATATTTTGTAGCTTCTTTTTACTTCTTCTGAAGCAAAACTGTGTGTTTTCCTTTACCAAACTTGACAAGGGTTAATGCTTTACACACATAAATCCCAGAAGTTCCCTGGAGACCTTTCTCTCCCATCAGCCTCCTTCTCCTCCACTGCCAAAACCTTTGTCAGTTCAGGTCTTTTAAAAGTTTTGGTCATGGCCAGCCTGAATCTTTGACACTCTTTCCTGGTAAGGAAAGAGGGCTTAACTTGGAAGCAGGTTGAGCCACAACTAAAATGTGTAAAGGTGAGAGAGAAAAATTCCCTTACTGTAACAGAAACTGGCTGAGTGAGTTTTTTTCCGAGGTCTTGCTTACCAAAGGATATAAAGAGTCTGAGCCACTGCCACAGTAGATATTGAACTCCACCCTGACTCCTGGCATTCTTCTCTAATCACTGGAATTACACCAGTGTTACGGCCTATGTAAAATTGTAGTTCCTTGGACTGTTCAAAGAAAGTCCTCTAAGCTTTTTTCCATCCCACAAAATTAAACAAGAGTAGTTTTAAGTCTAGGAGGAGTAGCAATGGTACTGTGGAAATGACAGTCACTGTCCAAGTCCTCTAGGCTGTCAGCTGTATCACCTTCATTCTAATGGTTAAATTCAACCTGCAGTGGCTTCACATCTTCATTTTGATGAGTAGAGATACTCTTAATAACTTTGATTTATTCCCAGTGATAACTACAACTCCTGATGTTATGAAGTAACAGAAAAAGGAAATCCCATGTGTTCCCAGCATATGGAATCTGTGCTGTTTTCTGAGACTGTAATTTGGGAAAGATGATCCACTACTAAAAGAAAATTAACAGTGTTTTCCCAAAACATTTAAAAGCTGAGGTGATGTTGCTGAAGCACCATCATTTCACGTCTCTGTTGCTGACGCAGCTTGTGTAGAAACACTTTTAATAAAGTCATTACAGGGTCAATGGAAAATCTCTGTACATATCTGAAGTATTTTGAATGATTTATGTAAGTCCATGGATATTCATTATGATGATATTCTTTCATGTTTCCATTGACAGGCAGAGCAATGTCACGGGTAATGTCCAAAATAAATTATACCATCATAAAGCTGGACCTTAAATGCAACAGAATTAAATTTAAGGTAACTGTTAAAGTCTGACAATTAAGGAAAGTTAAAGGACATATTTCAAATAGTAAATTGCCCTGCTGTGGTTAAGTGTTGTCATCCAGTTGTCTTTGTGACACAGAACCAGACATATCATCTGTAACCCATGCTACAAGAGCAAGGAGGGGAATGTAGCGAGAGAGCCTATTCTAAATTCTCTCACCTGGCCTGGTTTTTAGGAACTTTGTACCAATACACTGTTTTCAATGCCCTGTGTCTCTGAGCACTTCAGTTTTCTGTTTTAGGTGTTCACTGTAACCATCAAAAGATTCTTCAGTGAGGTTTCATGTGTAAGTACTCATGATTATCCCCAGCAATTGTGCAACTGGCCCAGTGAAAATAAGGAGAGCTCATGGATTTCCTGATACAGTCTGTTTTTATATTGCCATTTATATGGAATGATGAGAACTGAAGACTGAGGTGTGTGTCTTTGTGCTTAGGATCTCTGACTAGCAATAAGGGACTGTCAACAGTTTGGCACGGGGATTATCACAATTGGCTGAAGAGGATCAAAACCTCAAGGACAAGCAACAAAGATATGAAAGTATTTGCCTGAGATTATTTATAATCAAAAACAAAATTGTGAAGCAAATCAGCCAGTTTGTTTAAGCCAGCAATAAATTTTCCCCTAGGTTCAATGAGACCAAGGTTCATCCCACGTATTATGGATTTCCCAATTTATATTCCCATCCACATCAGGCCTAGCATACTCATTAATTTGAAAATACTGCAGGCCATGTTCGATACAGTGTGTTCATTTTGCTGAAGATACAAAACCAAACTGGAAACTTGGTTCTCTAATCAGCTGAAACAGAGGTCAGCCAATTTCCTCACTGATGAAGCACTGAGAAATGTGAGCAGTATTCACAAAGGTCTGATCATGCTGGCCATTAAGTGTTCTGGGTCAACGTACCACTTACAGAGAAACAGTGGAAACTAACATAAAAGGGAGTAGTCAGCATTTCTGTACCAACAGTGGAAACATTTACCTTTTTATCCATCATTGGTGATGTGCCAGAGCCCTTTCCCCCCAGTAAATACTCCAGGGCAGAATCAGTTCTGCAGATTTTCCCACTTCACTTTCATTAACCTTGTTTCCTAATGTGGTGGTTTTACCCAGGTGTTCATTCTCTAAAGCCTGAGTTTTTCTCTGGAAGTGCTCTTGTAGGCATTACAGGGCCCCTCACTCCAGGATGCAGTCATATCTGTCGTAGTTTTCTCCAAAATATAGAAGATGCTGGTACACATCTGTGCCACGTTTCTTGAAAGCATTCACTGCTCCTGGGGAATGGGGCCTGGGGAGATGAAAAAATGCTTAGAAAGGCTGGATAGGAGAATCTGTTCCTTCATAATTGTCTAAAGCCATCAGAGTGGTGTTTTAGTTCTTTGTGGTGAATGAGAACAAGCAAGAAGAAGATCAAGTGAAAGAGAAGATAATTTTTCTATGTTGAAACCTATCATTATGATGAAATTAAGAATATGATTAATACCTCAAGGACACTATCTGGAAAAAAAAGCTGACATTTTGAGACTCCTACTGAATACACACAATTTGCATGCTGTTATCCTAGATTTGACTGCTAAAAAGGAGTGAAAGGTTCAGTGTTTTAATCCAGTGATAAATAGTGGGTTCATGAAAAGGGAGAGGCTTTATTTTCCCCATTTAAAGTTGTAGCTGCATGAAAGCCTTGTTGTATATCCCATATCTACTATCAGGGCATGTAACTGCTCAGCCCAGTGATTTTGGTCAGTGAAACACTACAGATTAACAGTCCTATGGTGAACTGATGAAAAAAGGGTATAAAAATAATGAATCATGGAGTTATGTATAGAGAAAACATTGTTCTTGGCTTTAGCAGCTTTACAGTGGTTCAGCTGCCTCATTGCAGACCAAGAGCCATGCGGACAGGAATGGAAACAAGGTGGGTAGAAACAGGCACAGCAAATTTTGTAGAGTCAAAACATATCCCCAGTTTCCCACCAGGTAAGACTGTTTGACAATATCAAAGTGTTATTTGATGCTTAATGTATGCAAAAGTAATGTGATCTTTTTATTAAAAGGTAAATAATAAGAAAGGAGTCTGTGTTTTTTGTTGTTTTGGTTTTGTGTTTTTTTTTTTTTTTTTTTTTAAATTTCCATTAAATTCACCCTTGAATGAGGGATTTGGACTGAATACTTACTTTTGTTGACATTTTTCAGTAAAATGGTTCAGTAGTGCTCTAATTTAAATAGTTTTATGGTCATATGATCTTACATTCCTAGCCCTTTATTCTGATGCTGACAATTCAGTGTTTAACTCAGGGCAGTGAAGAAAATCCAGTTCAAGGAACAAACCAGCTTTTCTGCTTTTCTTTGTTTGTGTCAAGAGAAAACAAGCTATTTCCATAAATTTATATACCACTAAATTTATAGCAATTTTTATACCAGGGGTGATATTAAATTTGTTTCAGAAATATGTATTCATACATTTTACCATATGGATGTGCTTTACTCATTCTGAAACAACACAACTGCTTCTGAAGAAGACCATGGCTGGATTAATGAACTGAAAGTTTCAAGATTTGATGACTGCTGAAAAGTTGATTGCTTCCTTAAAACAATCTAATCAACTAGAGAGACCATCAGAGAGCAGCACAGATTCATTTGATTCACAATTTGATTCACATATTTTAATGTAGCCTTCTCTTCCAGCTTTAGTTTTCATTTTCATTTAGATCATACAAGTGTGTAATAGGAATAAAATCTATTTTCCAGTATTTTTGAAAATGAACAAGTAAAATGCTTGAACCTTGTAGCTCAATGTTCAATTTACCAGTCTGAGGATGCTCTAAATTTTTTGATTAAAAATTTGAGATCACTTAGGTAAACCCATTGTTTTGAAAATTAAATAAATAAACAACA